>VYZV01014843.1:30553-88213 GCA_013401275.1 Pandion haliaetus | reverse complement strand
TTTTAATCCTGTCAGTAACTTTCTTGTTAATCTCAAAATGGAGGCTGAATAAAGTTAATCCCCAATGAAACAAGGCCCTGAGATTTGGACGGAAAAGTCTAGCACAGGAATGAGGAAGGCAGCTGCTTCTGGCTAAAAAGCTGACTGCTGAGGCAACATTTCTGCAACTCTTCTAAAATGAAACAGCCTTCTCACAATAATTGTCTAGTGTGCAGTACATGAAACGCTGTGTTACGCATTGGCAGTTTTTGAGGCCGGGTTGCTGCTGTAAGAAATCCACAGGCGGATCTGGGGTGGAACAGAGAATATAAACTAATTTTTTTTTCTTTTTTCCTGAGGTTTCTGGAGCATTGCCCAGCTCCTGAGCTGGGACAGGGTCTGCCACATAGCAGGGGCAAGGGCACCCGTCCTCCTCCTTGGGGCTGTTCATTCCAGGAGGGAAGGGCAATTTTAGAGCCACAGGGACAAGTGCGTTCCTGCATAGATGATTGCCCCCTCCTTTTGCAGCCCACAGCTGGCTTTAACCTCTTAGCAAAATGGTTCATGAGCTGGGGCATAGCATGTGAACTGTGAAAGGGCACAATTGCTGGGAAAAACTCAATGTAGCGCAGCTCCAGCGGGCAGCAAGGGGTTATTAAAGCCTTGGGCCACACTCCTAGCCCAGATTATTTTCTCCTCTGCTCTTGGATAAAGCAAAGCCAAAACTATTCATCCACTTGTGAAAAAGAAGTCCCTAAGAAAAGCTTCCCGGGGAGCAGAGGACAGTGCTGTATAAGCTGCTTTAGCAATCCCAGGGCTTTGCTTGTGTTTGCCACCTCCTTGGTGCAAGAAGTGAGAGCCTCCGTAGCCATCAGCCTCTTTGGAGAACTGCACAGCACTCATCAAGTCATTAGGGATTCTTGTTACTTGCATAATGGCGTGTAGGATTTTAATGTAACCTATTCGCTGAGCATCCTGACAGATGATACGGGACTGTAGCAGAAACTTAAAGAAGAGGTGAAAGCTAAGAGCCATCCTTGCCGCCAATGCATCAGTATTTCTATGACAGGTTCATGGAGGATTCGGAAGGAACCACTTTGCCTTTAAAGCCTTCCCCTTCGAACAAGTGCCAGCTCTGTTTACAGAATTACACGTCGCTGCCTAAAACGGTCTGTACAATTCTGCTGCAATCCCATTATTAACTGGTGCCTCTCATTAGCCACTGCTGATTCACAGCTTTGTGCTGACAAAATAAAATGATCGCTGCGATGTTGATCATCAAATTCGGAGTTTTGCTGAGATGGCCACATTGGAGATATTGGCTCCCATCAATACCTTCCTTTGCCTCTAAATTTCAATAGCAGACTGCAAAGCAGTTCCTTGAAAAAAAAAACCACCATGTTGTCATTATAGATTATTATCTGAAATTAATACTGGTTTTGCCTGGCAGTCAAACTCACAATGCTCCCTAGGAACTCTCATGTACGCGTTTGTATGTCTGACAATTACACCAACTATACCATTTTTTAATATTTTTCTGAAGCTTTGTGAGCAAATCAGCCCATGCCAGCTTGAAGCTCTTCTTCTAACTTGTCTTGTCTCTGAAATGGCTGAAACACCTTTTAGAGCCAAAGAAAGTGCATCCCCGGCTCCAGCCTGCCCAGTGCGAACAACTGGGATGCTCTTTTTGAATCCCCAGTTCAGAGCTCATCTGCATTTACGGAGGGATTTTGCTTTTTCAGTTTCCCTTTTACAACAGGCTAAATGTTTGTAAAATGGGGAGCTTCATTTCCCATGGGGAATTCACAGGCAAACCATCTGGGTTTGCTTTGTTCCTTGGAAGCAACTGGGTGCCCCCAGGGCTACTGGTGAGCAGCCACCACTGCTGCAGTGCCCAGCCAGGGCAGCCTCGGGGGGGGAGCACATGCCACCCTCCCCGGCTGCAAATGGCCATGTGGCAGAAGGACCCAGGCTGTGCTCTGCTAGTTCACCTTTCCTGGTGCTTTTCCTCCTTCGTGGACTCCCCTTGAAAATATACCAAGACAGACGTATCTATAACCCTACTCTTCATGTCACATTCCCAGAACTGCCAGCAGGCAACTAACTTGAAAACTTGACTTGGGAAAACTTGGGATGATGCCACCATGCACCACACACCTTATTCCTCAGCCAGGTGTTTTCTTTCACTCCAAATGGGTCTCTTCACAGGACTGTCCCCCTCTGCGAAATGCTCCCTCCCTTGTTTTCCTGCCCCCACACCAGCATAGCCGCTCGCACCATCCCAGCGCTTGCCCTCAGCCTGGAGGCTGGCGTCCCAGGGCTGACTGACCGCCCGCATCCTGTGCTGCCCATGAAGATAGCAGGATGCCACAGCTTGCAGGTGAGAGCAGTTTTTCACTTCACTTCACTTCCCCCCCATTTACCTCAATTCCCTCATCTGTAAAACACAGATAACATTTCTCTAGCTCGCAGCAGACGACAATCTTATTATTTATATCCAGATTCACATTCAGACTACGCAGCTATAAACACCTAGCGATATTACATAAATGTCATTATTGTAACTACTCATGAGAATGTGGGAGGATTTGTGTAAGGGCACAAAAAGGGACTTTCAGTGGAGGAGGAATGCATTTCTATTCTGCATGGATCTGAACACAACATATATGGCAAAAATTAATCCTCGCGTGCCTTTTTTAGGTCCCTCCTGCCAACTATTGCAAGAAATTCTTTCTGTTGGAATGTTTAACATTTGCATTAGTCTTTGATTTGAATGAGACAGAAACAAGGTAGTGAGGAAGGCAAATGCTTCTCTGGTATTTGCCGCTTCTTGTTCCTACAGCCTGCTCTAGCTTACAATAGGCAAACAGACAGACTTTTTTCCCTCCTTCAGAAATCCCCTTCAATCCCTGTAAAACAGCAGTGGTGACTGGCGGAGGTTTGAATCACGGACCGACACCTGTCCCCAGTCTCGGGGCTTTCAGAGCTGCTCAGCCAGAGCTAGGTCAATAGACACACCAGGTCGTGGCCAATTGACTCCAAAGGTTTTCTTCAGAGACTCCAGAAAGACAGGAGTTGCTCTATTGGATCAACCCAATGGGGCATGCAGTCCAGGATCCTGTTTCCAACGGTGGACAATACCAGATGCTTCAGAGGTTAGATGCCATTTAAGCCCCAGTGACTTCTTTGTACAACGAACTTGAATGGTGTGGAATTATATTGCAACATGCTGAGAAGAAAATTGAAGATATGGAAATTGCATTTTGTGGCTGAAATGCAATTCAGACCAAAGATATTGCGAACTAGAGGGCCGTGAGAAATGGTTTGAAGGTCTGCAAAAGCAGACCTATGAAATCCTGTGCGGTAGTGTAGCCATCTAGTGATCAATTCGAGAAGTCTCTCTTTTTCTTGGGGAAATGTGATGCAGCACATTGAGAGACAGGGAAGATGATGCTGTTTGAAATGAAGAAGTAACAGTGAAGATCTGAGCGTAACAAGAAGCTGTACGTGTGGGGGTAACATTTACAAAGCTGGAAAACAAGATTACAAGAGGTTGGTGATTCCAAAGGATCAAAAGGTTTATCTGCAGCATGCCTGCCACCTGCGCGAATATTTGCGCAATACAAGGAATCAAAAAAACATCATCCAGAGAATGGAGAACTCACATGCCAGGAGATATTCAGAAGTGCTTGAAAATTGCAAGTGAGCACCTAAAGAGTGAGACTCTCTAAGCAGGACCAAAATTCTCCACCTGGTTGCTCACATAGTGCCCATTCAATCTCAGCTGAAAAAAGCACCCAACCAGAAAGGAACACCTTTTTGCTGGATCTCAGGCAGATTTTTTTTCTTTTAGGTGGAAAAAATAAGAGATTCTCTCAAATGCAAACTCTACCAGGGTATCGGGAAAAAAGGTCTGTATGTTTGACTTGATGCAGCAGGGATAATCACCATATTGATGCATTCATGTCTAGGCAGAGCATGGCATAAATTGGTAGCATGCTGCTGAAACCAAGAGCACTGTGCCTCTTTACACCACATGAAGAAGCAAGACAAGTCCAGAACTAAGAACTGAGGACACTAAACCAGAACCAAGGTGAAATGGTCCCCTGCCTCAGCTCTGGCCATGGCCTGCACCTCACCCCACCACAGCTTTCCTCCGAGACATGTCCTGTCCCCAATGGATCTCTGGTAGCTGAAGATAAGTTTAAGCCCTGAAGTGGGAGGCTTAAGAGATCTGTCCACCCCTCAATGTTTTTAACAATGGTCCTTACGACCACTCTGGGTATTCTTGATAGGCAGACATAAGGATATCAAGAGAATGCAGTGCGAGCTACAGTAATTAGCATAATATAATTCAAACACACAGGCTTAATAAAGTATTTCAGTATCAACCTGTGGCAATCTGCTCCGTAGTTTAATTATAGAGAAAGAAAGTATTTTATTTTTTCAGTAGTGAATTCCCCCTCCTTAGTCTTATCATTCTTACTTCATGAAAGAGGGAAAACAGAAGTGCTACTCTGTCTTACATCTGGGCCATCCTTTATTATATCATACTTTTAATAAATACCCTTTTATTCATCTTCTTCCTAGGGGACATACAGTCCCTGTCCCATTTGTGCCAATTCCCCCACGCCCTTAGGTCACCGTAAATACCATTCCTTCTCTTGCTCTGCACTTCAGCGTAACATACAGAGCAAACATATCTGGGACTTAGTATCACCAGTTATACTGGTGCTATACTGGTTACATTGCTGCGGTACCAGACCTCTCCCTGTTGAGACAGCATCACAAGTCATCTGTGGGTTATGAGGACACTCAGGTCTAGCTGCAGCTCTGATTTTTCCTGGCTTATTCCTAGACTACTCTGGGTTCAGGCCATATATAACAAAAGCACCAAAGTGAAAATAATTGTGTCGTTTCCACTGTGCAGTCACAACATTCAGAAGACATCTACACCCATGGAGGTCTCCGCTCCTCAGCTGGTTGGTGCATCATTTCTCTTTCTGTCCTGTCTCTAGTTCTGATGTTCTAGTAGAGACTTTGTGAAGCAAACCTCCTCAGCAGGTTGTGACAGACAGCGAAACTCCTGCTGGTTAGTTGGGAGGGTTTGGACTTCCAGCTAGTCTGTAGCAGCTAGCAACATCTGGGCCCAGTCTTAGAAAAGAGGAGGAAAGTAGGTATTTACAGAGGCCAGAGATAAAAAGAATAATGGCATGTACAGTCATGAAGGCTTACTTAAGAGTTAGAGGTAGGTACTGTATTTATCCACTGCTGAACAATAAAGCAGCTAGCAATGTGAAACACAAGATTCATTTCCATCCTCCTCCTCTGCCCAAGAGTTACATTAAATATGTGGAGCAAAAATATGAACTAACAAAAGAAAAACAATAACTGGGTATAAGTCAAGCCTTAAGCCAATCTTTTACTTTTTCTTTGTAAATGCCTCTGTTTCCTCAGAATTTTCCTGGAAACATTGCTGTTCACAGACTTCTACACACTATCTCAACAGTCCCGCACATGGCACTAGAAATAGGGAACAGGGCTCTTAATTTTCTCAGTACATATTCAAAGGCAGCTTTCAGCAAGAAGATCCCAACAGGGGCCAGTGGGTTATCTACCACGTCTTCTTTGCAGTTGCTATCTATCAGGAAGCAGCCCCTAATCCTGTAAGCGTGACCGAAACGCTCCACTTCTGGATGCATGACCTTGAATCTGGCTGCATCAAAAAGGATTTCACTCAGAAAAGTCCAGCCTTATCAAGTAATTCAGTTCAGCCAGTAGAACTAAACTGTCCTTATTATTTTTCACCTTTATGTCATCCACAAACTTTATTAGCAACGATTTTATATGTTCTTCCAAAAGACTGGGGAAAGATGAAAGGAACTGAGCAAAAAGAGATCCCTGGGGGACCCTTGTGGGTTATGCTTCCTTTGCAAGATGATTCCTTATTTACAATTACTATTTAAGATTTATCGGTAAGCTGGTTTTAATTCATTTGTCTGCTACGTTTAGTTTACCCACTGCTAACCTTTAATTAGAATCTTCTGTGGCACCAAGTCCAACACCTTAGAGAAGTACATCATGTGAACATTTACCATCATGAACCAAATTTGTAATCCCATCAAAAAGCTGTCTAAATTCCCGAAGACATGTTTTCCACAAAAGAATACTAAAAGGCATCAGTTGTCTTCCTGTTCCTCTTCTCTTCTAATTATCTCTCTCTCTCTTTCTGGACCAAATTTAATGCTAGGCAAATCAGCCTTTAGTTACCTGTGGTTTCGAAGTATCTTTTTTAAAAATTAGTATGATTTTGTGCAATCCTAATGCCTCTCAAGTTCATGTATGTGCACACACTTCTCTGACATGTCCTTCACAGTTTGCTCACAACCAATGTGGACTCTTCTTGGCTAAATATTTTCTGAACTCCTGGGTGCAAGTTACTTGGTTATGTAAATTTTAAGATATTCAATGATAGCAATGGCTCTCTAGCATTTTCATTACCTGCTTTCAAAACAGAATTTCAGTATCACTGTGACTTCCAAATGTATACTAAAGCACTTTTCCTTATCCATAATGAACATTCATTTAACAGTTCATTTTTTTCTGCAGTAGTAGCAGTTGTATCAAGTAATGAACCTATGTTTTCTTAAGGGATGGCTTTCATTTCAGTATCTGAATTCTTATTGTCCTCAACCTTGTTGGCATATGTATGTAGAAATGTTACTTACTCTGCACCAGTTTTGATTGAGGTGGCAGTATATAATCCAGACGATTCCACAACTAAAGTAAAAATCAAAGTCAAAACATACATGCTTCTTTTCAGCCTTCACAGTCATTTTTGTATTGCACTCAAAATACCTTATATTCTAGTTATTTTCATTTCAAAGCACTGTATGCACTCGGGATATTTTGCTAGCTTCTCCACAGAAATTATGTCATCCTAGCAGGAACATTAAGTGTACCTTTGCTATTTTATGGTAAGCAGCAAATTTATTTATTTGATTTGACTCACTCATGGGAAACATTTTTCATTGAGACTATCCTCTAAGCATTAATTCTACTAAAATAACCATAAGGAACATCTGACACATGGCCCTATAAATAGTTGGAAGTAAATATTCATAGGATCATGTCATTACTCTAGCTAACCTGACAGCTGGGCTTGACTGTCATGCCATCCCCAGACCTTTCCCTTCCCTGCCCCTTGAAATCCCAACTTTACTCCCTGGACACACCTGCCTTGGAGCCAGCAGCTCTTCTGAGCTCTCAGGAACAGAGAGTTGGCTCAGCTCTAGGTCCCACCCATGCCACTTTGCACAGGGTGGCTGGAACGACCTCCCAGCCGGCAGGGCCAGAGGCATGAACTTGCCCAGCAGCAAGCCCTCCGCTCGCTGTTGCCATCCTTCTGCCTTTCACACTTCTACCCCTTTGCATCATCATTTTAGTGCCCGCAGAAGCAGGCAAGGCAGGCTAATCCCCAGGGGGGCTCAGCTCATGTGCTTCACGGTGGCAGAGGACACTATTAAGATTGACTTTAAACATTGGCATGTATAACCCCAAGTTGTAAGATGATGTGTATGGGTACCCAACACCCCAGATCAGAGAAGTGAAAACACAAGTTAGGTGCAGGGGTGCAATGCAAGCTGAAGCCAGCAAAACTGCAATGAACCAGCACGGCACAGCCACAGGGAGATCTGATGAGCAGCACAATGCACTGACAATGCACTGACACTACTTTTTGGATTAACGCTTTGGCTATGGGCAACACTTTTGCCCCTCAGAGCGCACTAGGGTAGGAAAAGGCAACTGAGATTGCATAGGAGTCACATTATTGCCAACAACAAACTCAGAGAGAATGATTAGATGTAGAAAGTTGGCAAATGCTAATAATAAATAACCACTTCCAGTGAGGATCACTTCTCTTCCACTATTTTCTGCATCCTCTAAGGGACATTTTACAGGTTGGGGAACTGAAGGTTAAGTTTGTGTGTTTCCCAACCTGTTAGCAGATTCCACTTGACAGGTAGCTCAGGGAAATTCGGGTAGCAAACCCCTGGTCACCAGTTTCTGGTCTGAGCCACACTTCCCTGGTGAGAAGTGATGCACTCTGGTCAGCAAGCCCATTTGTCAGTGGTGAGTGACTCAAGGTAATATCTGTCACGGGCACAACTCTCCCTTTTCATCTCCAGCTTCTGGGCAGAAATATTAATCTCTTCTCTCTTCCCTTGACTGCTTCAAGCCCTTTTCTTGGCTGTTCACCTTTAATATCTCTGTCTTGCCAGAGTAGGGCATGAAAACCCAAACGGTGCTGAACAGAAAGCATTACTTCTTTGCTCCAACTGCAACGACAGCTCAAAAAACAATCAGATCTGTTACACTGACCATGATCACATCAATCACTGATTTTATCAATTTATGATGTTCCTTGGCTTGAGCTGCGATATAGACAGTCCTGGGGAGCCAGGGTAGTTTGTTTCTGTATTGGGTACTAGAGGTGGTCCTGAATGGCAAATTCAGATGCAGACCCCCAGCTCCCCTGCAGCTGAAGGGATTTGGTTTCCATGTTCTGGTTCAGGCATCTCTCCTATACAGTGGGAGACTAAACCCGGCAGGTTGTTAACAGCCACTCTGCTGTCTATATAATACGCAAAAACCTTCCCCATTGCCCCATCAAAAAAGTGAGAAAGAAAAATCAATGCGATAATTTATTTACACTGCCAGAACACTCACTACAAACACACACCACACATAACCAAGTGAAGTAAAGACAGAGAGAGAACTTAACAATGATAGAGAAACCCATGTGCAATTTAGTACAGTCTATGCTCCCGTTTCCCTCTGCAGCACAAACCAACACGCCAACACCTCAGTCTGGCCATATTTCCTCATGAAGAGTGCTTTCTTTTAAAAAACCAAACCTTTCTCCTCTCTTCCTCCTCTCTCCCATTGCATTTGCTTTTCTCTTGATTCTCTGTGCACTTGTGTGCATTCATTTCTTTCCCTGATTTGCATTTTTTTTAAAAAAGTCAACCTCTGAGCCTACGCGTATCTGTTAATCTAACCCATCTATCAACAGTTTCTGAGCCATCTCTTCAACCTATGCAGCCAGGGATTTTAGCCAGGCTTTTATCATTTTTATGTGCACTGCTGCCGCCCGCTGTCACAAGGTCACCCTTGGAAATGATACTATGCCTCAGTGGGTACTTTTTCACCTAATAAAATATACAGCACACTGTATATCAATCATATCATCTAGGGACCAAATACTGAACAGTCAAAGAGGGGTAAGTGTTTCCCTCCGGATCAATTTTTGACTGCATAGCAAGGGTAACCCCTTTGCCAATGAGAGAGACAGAAAGTCCGGCATTAGACTATGGGGAGCCTCTCGAGTCGTTTTGGAAACACGGTCCCTCTTTGCTCTCACAAGTTCAAGGAATCAAACTCGAAGAGGTTGCTAGCAAAGTGTGTGACAGACCCAACTGTCCGAGCAAATTTGCCGCCATCACTCAGGGGCTATTTGGTTCATCAGCACCCCTTGCACACAGGGCAGCATTCAGACAGACCCCTGCAGGGTTTGGAGCTGATGCTCACTGAGTACAGGAGGGAAAATTCACTGAGTAGCACATACCCATTGAGACAGCCCAGTCTGGGGAAATGCTTGGCATTTTGGAGCTCCCACTGCGTAACTCTGGAGTTGGCTCCTGCTTTTCATAAGTGAACAAACAGCAGCTATGGGCAAACTTGCTTTAGTCACTCTGTTGGTTGCAGAAACTCCCTGGACACAGAAAAGGCACCTGGTAGATGTACAGTCAGGTTTTCTGGGGACCTCCTTTTCTCCTAATTGAACACCTGTCTCTTCTTTCTTTTTGACTATAATGCAGTTCTAAAAGCCATTAAGACAGAAAAGAAAGAATGCCAGGAAGCTGTACCTCCCAGTTGATGTAAATCACAGTGATATAAAATCTTTTAGAGTGACAGAATAAAAAAAAAAAAAAAGAAATCCAGACCTGTGCAGCACTTTTGGTTTATACTCAAGTCAAGGACCACACCAGGAGAAGACAAGAGTGGAGGTTTTCCTGCCACCACTCATGCCATGACATCACAGCTCACATCAGCATCAGGACTAGGCAAGCCTGGTAACACAGTGCACTGGGTGAGCAGGTACAAGCCCAGCCCGGGGGTCCCACAGAGCTCACCCACACCTGGGCAACTATTTGTGTTAACTGAGTACAGTCTAGACTCAAGCCCATCTTTCCAGCATCAGCTCCGGACGCGTAGCCCAAATGCCAGATGTGGGTGGAGGGGGCTCTGCTTGCCTGTGTGTGCCCAGCCCCATTCAGCCCCTACCCCGACCCTCCGGAGCATCCCTGCATCCACACCGCTAAGTCAAGAGCAGCTGGGAGTCCACATACAAGAACTTTCTCTCTCTCTCTCTCGCTGCCACCTCGCCTCCACTATTACTTCCCTGCTCCAGGAAAATAACGAGCTCCCTGCCTCCCAGAGCCAGCAGAATTCATTTACCCCCTTCCCAGCAGGACCAGCGCCTGCTAACAACGCGAAATGTTTCTCACAAGCATTGTCAGTCAGCTCCATGCTGCTTTAAATGAAACACTTCCATTAATGCTACAGGTGGGCTCCAGCTACAAAGTTAGCCTCTGGATCTGAACGTGACTCAAATTTGGGAGCAGCTTGTTACAAAGATGGGCCCAAGCTAACATGCCTTTCACCTAACTGGACACAAATCCGTTCTCTATTTAAGGGAGAGGAAAGGTCTTTACAAGCAGGGAAGCCAAGTGTAGGTTCATTACAGCATGACTGCTCTGCAGTCAGACCCAGGAATCTCACTAGCTCCACGTTGCTGAGGACCTTAGCATTCAGTAAAGGTCTCTGAAAGAGTACATAAGGACCCTTCCCTTGGCATAATCCAAGCAGGAGGTAGCCTGGGGCAGCAGCCTGATGAAGGCTGAAAAATCATTGCCTTAAGCTCAGTCAGTACCAGGTCTTCATTTTTCCAGGTCCTTGAGGATGGCAAAATTCAATCCTGTAAGAGTACAACTGCCAGGTCCCCTCCTCCCTGCTTGGCCCCAGCAACAGTTTGTCACGGTGCTTAGCCAAGACTTACTTACCGTCTTCAGCACTTCTGGCTAGCAGGGGAGGAAGGAGGATGATCAGCTCTTCCTTGCAGCTGGCAGGAGAGGCCACACAACAGAGCAGCAGGTGGGAAGGCAGGGGACCAGGGCTGGAGACTGGATGAGCTCCTGCTCACCACACTTCCCATCCAGCAGCCTCCGCATCCCGGGGGATGCATGGCCAGGACTGCCATGGGGGAAAGTCGAGGCCCACCTCACCTCCCCGATCTTCCCTCCACCACCAGAAGCCACAGGCAGGCAACATCCAGGGGCTGGGCACACAGAGGTGTTGGAGTTGTTCCTCTTCCTCAGGTTGCTCTTAGTCTGGATCAGAATGAGGAGGTCGGAGTCCAAGCGGGAAACTGAGTAAACAGCAGATGTTTCTCTCAGTTGAGGTACTAATAACAGGAATGCAGACAAGAAAAGGCATTTCTATGTGCTGAAAAGAAATTACCTGTCTGACCTACTGGTCAGACACAGCAGGGGTCATCTCCAGGAAACAGTACCAGTTTGAGTGTTTCTGGCACAAAACACAAATCATTACAAAAGTAAGAAAGCAAACAAAAAAGTCAGCTTTTTAGCCAGGCACTCAAGCAAGTAAGTCAGCATTATGCTTCAAATTCACCTCATGCAGGCGTAAATTCACTTCTAAGGACAGAGTTAAATGATTCCCATCTCACCACTGTTCCCCTCCAAATAATTAATTGAGTTTATTCAATGGATTTTCTATGAAAGACTTAGAGTTATAAACTCTTTGGGGTAAGGAACACAGCTAAGTTTGCAAAGCAGCATGCAAATCCACAGTGCTATAATAAGCTTTTATTAATACAAACAAATCATTTGTCCCTCTCCCCCCAGATCTCACAAGACACAAACTACAGAAATGGCACAGGACAAGGCAGGTCACTTCCCTGGAATTTTATCAGAGTGTACTGAGCACCGCTGACTGATAACTTTAGCCCCTTATACCAGTCATTAGCTGTCAGTCTTGTTCCTGTGAGCAGCTCTCCTCCGGCACCAGCACCGTGGCTCTGCATCCTCGAGCTGCAGCTCTCCTCTTCGCTTTCTCTCCTGTGACCTGAAATGAGAGGGGCTGGGACCTTAAATCAGCATCTCCCTGTTTTTCTCTCTGGCACCAAATCTTCTATCATCCTCTTCATCACGTTACTTGAAGTGACTGCAGAGATTGGCCTATCCAGGCATTAGCCAATGCAAAAACATAGAGGAAAAGAGGTTAGGACCAGTAGACCGCAGCGAGAGCTTCGCTGTGTCTCTGTCTCCAAGGGCAGGAGAAACTGCTGTGGACTGCATGTAGACCAAAATTTGCTAGTATTACAACATTTAAAATCTCCTGCTTCTCCCTTAAAACCACTGGGGACGCCTTTGCCCTGCTCCCATACTGGCCCCTAGGAGCACCATAAAGTGAGATTGAAGATGCCTGGATGACTCCAAATTTGGCTTCAGGTCTGCCAGACTAGGGGAGGGAACCTGGACCAGGATTCATGGCTTTTCAGGAGAGCAACATTACCAGCACAGTTCTGGGCACTCAGGGGTAAATTTTCCTCATTTTGTCCTCCTGCTGGAATTGATATAATTTCCACAAAGACTAAAACATTCAATGAGCCAGATCAGTTGTCATCTGGCGAGGGCACTCAGCTCAGAGGAGAAACCCTTATGTTCCAGACTTTGTTCCAATAAACATTAAACTGCTTTATAGATCCTGGAAACCATTAACAGGAGAGATGCCATTTCTCCATCCCATGATACTGCCTGGTTCATGGTGCTTGCTAGGGGACTCTCCAGGGCCACGAGGGTGCAAATGACCTCCCATGGAAGATGAGGTTAAACTGGGTTCTCCAAGCACCAGAGGAGGTGACTTCATGTTCAGTTATACAAGCTAAGCGGCAACCATAATCCACAACAGCTTGCAAGATGTGCCTAAACCCAGCATTTGCTGCATTTGCCTTGCTTTTGCCAAGGGATGCTCAGGATGCGCCTCATACTTAGAACTCACGAGTATTTCTGAAGTGTTTTTTCTTTAATTTGCATTCCACAGAAATAGACACAACTTTCTACTCTTCTTTCCAATTTGAAACAGAAGAAATTTTAAACTATTTCCCAAGAGACAGGATTGCTATAATCCATAATGTGCTAATAGAAATGTGGCACTAATGCTCTTTACCTTGCAGATTACGATACGCTCTTGCTGCTGGGGCGACAGGGAATGCTCTCAGGGTAAACCGATGGCCAGGAGCGATGCCTGTGGACAGGGCAGAGTGCTGTGCAAGCATGGGTCTGAAAACCTCCGACAAGAAGGATGTACCTCTGGGCGGTGGGAAATCGTCTCCATGAATTCCCGTGCTGGCTGCCAGCCCTGCGGCAAAGCGCGGCTGCACAATCTGAGTGGCTTCACGCACCCCACGGAGGAGCTGTCCCCACTGCTGGCCCTCCCGCGCTAGGGGAAGCCTACGTCATTCACGTGAAAGAGGAGGCCTCACTGTAAGGCTTATTTTAAAAAGGAGCCATACGATGGGGCTATCGCCTGGTTGCTATTTCATTATCCACCCCACCACCACCCTCAATAAATGCCAAAACCCAACAAGTTTCAACAAACGCACAGCAGCCTCGGCTCTAAACCCTTTTACCAAGCCTTGCTGTGCAGCCATACTTTCTCCCTCCGCAAAAAGCTAGGACCCTGTGCTATGGCATCACTGAATGCAGCCTAAATGCTTTTCAAGGGCTTGCTTTTTTTAAGCACGTTAGCCACTCGCCCAGCCCTCGGCTTCCAACAGACGTTCCTCCCAAAGGCCAGCCTTCAATCTTCTGCGATCTGACTTCAGGCACCCGGAGCTCCCTGATCCCATTTTCAAAAAAAAAACCCAATCCACTACTATGTTGACATGTCGCAGGAGCATCCCCAACTTGACATGATTTTCAGCTAAGGCACAGGAATAGGTGGTCAGGCAGCCTCCCCACCCCAAATGAGAGGCAGAGTATTTGTGCAGATGGGGGAAACCCAGCTCCTAGGCCTCCTAATCTCCAGAGGGGACCCACAGCTTACAGAGAGGCTCTGGAGCCTCTGTCTCCTCTTGGCCAACTGCACCCAGTGCCACTCCTGCCCAGCCGCTCCTTGTTTTCAAGGCAGATGTTATTTTAATACAAAATCCACTACAATTGATTTTGTGTCAGGACTGGAGGTATAGCAGGAGGGTGGGTTGTTCTACTTTGCTTTTTTTCCTAAGAACGGTCTCTAAAATGATCTGCAAACAGCAATGATAATGACGATGTACATAGGGAATAGTAATACATACCATTTTCTATGCCCAGTGACAAGACATGAACTGAGAATGCAGCTGTATTTGCCTCAAATTTATATTATTTTCAACTTCCCTCTTAACTGCAACTCTGATACTGTTTGTGAAAACATAACCAAGCACATTTTAGGCATTGGAACAGGCTGCCCGGGAAAATGGTGGAGTCACCATCCCTGGAGGTATTCAAAAAGCATGTAGACAAGGCACTTCAGGACATGGTTTAATGGCCATGTTGATGGTTGGACTTGATGATCTTAAAGGTCTTTTCCAACCTAAATAATTCTATGATTTTATGATTCTATATGAGTTGATGCCCAGAAGGTTGGGATAGAATCTGGGAAAGGTGATAATGTGCAGCTGAGAGACCTGGCAGAGTAAGAAGAGGTCTAAATGGGGGGGGAGAAGAGAAAAAAAAAAGGGGGAAAAGGGAATGGCTAGGAAAGAAAACTTCCTCATTTTAAGTATCCAGCAAACACAGCAAGGGGAAAACAAACAATCAAACTTGAAAGGGGATTTGTGGAGAGTTCAGAGTTTTAAAATATTCACTGAGAAGAAAATCACTCTAATTTTATAAGGTGAGACAGGGATTGCTCTCCACCTAAACCGGAAAAGTGGCTTCCAGTTTTTTCTAAAAATGAATTTTATGCCCCATTTACATTTTCATTATTTATGGAGTTTTTCTGATAATCCCTCCTGCTGGGAAGGAGATGACCACAGTCCCACATCTGTTTACCTTTGTTTACAGCTGGGAACACAGCCATGGATTTGTTCTGCTTCAGCGAGAAGGCAGACTGATTTGATTATTGCTTTCTAACATACAAAAAGGTTGTTGCTAAGAGTGTCACTTAGGAAAGAAACGACAGAAAGCTGGTTTTAACAAGTTATGGGAAAGGTGGAGATGAGAAAGCTAAGGGTCAAGATGACTCTTTCACCCTCTGGTCCCCAGGATGCCACCATGGACCTTGGTCAGCTGAGGCGAGACCAGGGCTGGCCCCGTTGCTCTGAGCAAGGCTCCAGGTCCCACCACTGCAAAAAAGTTTGCCCTGATTTTGGCAGAGCCGATACCTGCACACATCACTCGACTCTCTCTGTGGCGTCATGCTGCCTGTGGGGATGCTCCACAGGTATGGTGGCAGGTAAGGCTCTTGCTTGGTGTATCCAAAAAGCTATGGGCAACCCTCTCCAGCGCAGAGAGTCCCCTTCAGAGCTGGCACGGGCAGGTGTAGGCAACCTCTGATGGGAGGCCTTTCAGTTTGTCCTTGTCCTTAAACACAGGCCTCTTCTCTAAATTATTCAGTCAGTCACGTGCCATCCTTGTTTGCTCAGGCCTGTTTCTGTCATCCCCATTTGTGTGGGGTGGTTTCTGTTCCTGAGGGAAGCCCAGTGGCACACCCAGGAGTGACCCCAAACTGGAGCTGAGAAATTACATTGGGATTTCTTTAGCTTTAAGAAGAGTACATGGTCTTTTCGAATATGTCTGGGAAGCGATGCAGCCTTTCCAGTGAAGGCTTCCGTGAATAATCAGGAGAGAGAAGAGAGAAATTTTAAACGCTCCCAGTTCAGCTGTCATCTGCTACACTCTTACATTGCCTGGAAAAGCAGTAGATCAAAACCTGCTAAAGGGTTTCTGACAAACTGACAGGACTTTTCATAAAAGCTCCTGATTACATTGAGAAGCAGAGGCACTGATCCGCATCCTGCAGCTGGGGATGACCGATTCTTGTCTGCTCCCCCTCCTCCTTGCCCTAGCCACCTTCCACCCAGCTGTATTTTCACTGCAGACCCCTGTGAAGGTCACGCATGTCATAGTAATTTACCTGAGGATGAAAAGCCGCACCGGGAAAGGGCAGGTATAACCAGACCAGAGCAATTCAGAAACATCATCAAAGCTTGGTTCAGCTGTACTGGCAATTTTCCTGATGACCAGGTGCCTATGGTTAATTTGCTTTACTTTTGTTCATCTTTGCATGATACAAGACTAATTTTATATACATCGCAGTAACAAGCAGTTTTTCTATAAATAACGGGATATTTACGATTCCAACATAACGATCCACTAAAGAGGACAGAGGCCTTGAAAGCTGCAGACACGGGAGGTGGTGTAGAGGAGCACAGGCATGGGGCGATAGCGCAAGGGGCACAGGCTGGCCCTGGAGATGCCACGGCTATAAACAACTCACCAATGGTTAGTTAAAGAAGTGCAGACCTGGAGCTGGACAAAACTGGTTCTAGGGGTAAGGCAGAGAACAAAGACACAGTATCTAACAGACATAAAAGCCAGCATAAATAGTAAATTTCAATGTAACATGGAGCTGCAGACAATGAGGACAGAGCAAGGTCTAAAAGGGTGTTAGAGTCAAAATGACAAATCAAAAGTGGGGGGAGAGAAAGAAGGACAGAAAGAGGAGTGAGGAAGAAAATACCATCGGCACCATGTTCCTCCTCGTGAAGGACTCCAGATGCCAATGGGTGGCCCTGACACCCCCTCCACCATGACATGGGGCTACCAACCTTGGGCCCAGAGAACAGCTGAAGAGTAAGCATAACACCAAGAAAAAGGTGTAGAAATTAAGAAGGTATGTAAATAACAACTTTAATTGTATTATTGTTATTACTGAGACTTTCTCTCTATAGAAGTATTCCTTCTTTTTCTGTAACAAGATCAGCCCCAATAATAATTCTTGCATTAGACTGTTCAGATTTCAATTACACTAATAACAAACTCTTTTCTTTATCCACAAGGTGTATTTGCTTTTCATCCACAAAAATTATTTGAGTGTAACGAGAGGGAGCAAGAGTCACATCCTAGACGTGAGCCTCACAGGGAGGGAAGGTAGCTGAGAAAGATAGACCCACCAAGCCCACCCACCAGAAACATCCTGCGCAGCACTTCACTGGCAGCTTGAGCTTTAGAAAGCTATAGTGCAAGGAGGGAAAAAGAAACAAGCAAAAAGAAGTCTTGAGTTCAGAGTAACAGCTGCAGCAATTACAGTACAAGTGTAGCTGTGGGCATGCCTTGGCACCATGTAACTAGCACTGGGCAAATAAATGTTTTGTTTCTCTCATGATTTACATCATCAAAACTTGGTGTCCAAATGCTATGTAAGCCAAAAACATTGAAACTTTTCTGCAAAAAAATATAAACATCTTTAGACTCTTGAAAAATTCTCAAATTTTGCCAGGTCTGACCCAAATTCACAAGGCAGCTTTGGCTGAACTGAGCCAAAAAGTAGAAAAGAAATGCTCACTGAAAAAAATTCAAATTTTAGTCAAAGCCAAGGATAAGACAACTGGAGGGATACTAGGCAAGTGTTTAAAAGTCTACAGGGCTTTGTCTGGGGATTTGGGACTGGGAAGGGAGATGTTGTTGGGGGTTCTTTGTTTGTTTAGAGAAAGCAGATGCTTTATCTTTTTGAGGTTTGGGTTTTTTTTTTTAAACTAGGTGATGAAGAGCTCATGAGTTCCTCTAGGACATTTACCGTCCTAGAGCCTTACACAGGCTGCTCTGAAAACTAAATATCTGCGTGAAATCAAGGGGAGAATGAACGAAAAAAAAAATCATTATTAAATACACAGAATTAAATACATGGTCTAATAAATACATTATTAAAGACACAGAAAACACATCTGGCACTACAACAAAAATGGTTGGAGAGTATTTGGGGGAAATACCACATATGCTTGCCCTTCACTGTTGCCTCGTCATCCAGCTGAGGCCATTGCCAGAGGTCATCACAGGAGATGGGGCTCCTTGCACCTTCAGCCTGACCCAGGGTGCTGACCTTGACGAAGGGTGGATGCACCCTTACATTGTATGCAACATCTTCGGCAGACTGTAAAGAACTGCTACCCTATCTCACTGCGATGAGGTGTGAGAAATAAGGCCACACAGCAAATCTGTGGTAAACTGGATTACAAATATCCTGTCCAAAGCCTACCCAAGGACCCATGTTATCTTTCCTCTCTCAAAGGAGCACACAAAATGGATTTCAGGAAAGAAGAGTCTCCAGAAACACACAACCTCAGGAGGCACCAAAATCCTTAATGAGAGTGAACCAAGCATCACTCTTAGAGCTCCCCCACTGCAGTTTGTTTGCTCAAAGGTATTTACTGCCAGCCCCACATCTTTGTACACCAGTTGCTGCTGCTCCTTCAGGCAGTTAGTCACTTGTCTGCTCTCCAAATACTATTTATTACTGACTCGTTCCCAAGGTGATTCAAGTAAGAAGTCAGAGAAGCAGCCACATTGCTCACAAGGCAGTAAGGAATTTCTTTTACGGTATAGTTTGCCATGTGTTCTTCTCTCCTGTATGTAAAGGGAATAATAGGACACAGTAAACTGCACTAGGCAATAAACATCTGTTACAATTATTTAAATGCCTCAGACTGGCTTCATTGTTTAATTGCCTGCAAAGAAAGCCATTCAATGCCCTTTACATATTTTTTCCCTGCCAGAAACACTATCCTTTAAACATAAGATAAAACATTTCAAAACGCAAACATTTCTTACGAGCCTGCATTATAACTGCCATGCTGTAANGGGGGGGGGTGTGGGGTGTGGGGGGGGTGGTGTCAGCATTGCTTTCTCATCATCCCTTATTCCCTGCAAGAGAAAGAAAGAGAAATAACGTATCATTGCAACAAACTACAGCTGGACAAAGGCAATGCATATAGAGAAAACTACACAAAATAAACAAAAATCCTAACCAAGTGGGATTAAATGGGAGAATCCAGGAACATGAGGCAAGGCCGAAAAAAAAAAAAAAAAAAAAAAAAGAAATGAGATCAATCAGANAAAAAAATCAATGCCATCACTCTGTGCTGACTCGATAGGTTTCACGGTCAGCAAACATGCTCCAGTGAAACCCCTGGGTATCACGGAGGCTTTTGAAGGGGAGGGAGCAGGGCTGGCAACCAAAGCATCAGCTATGAAACTGCCAGCTGTCATTTACGCTGCAGCCTGCTAGAGGACCCGTGCTGATCCAAAGGCAGGGGAGGGGAGCCTCAAGTGCCAGGTCACGGGTGTTGGATAAACCTGTGGCAAATCCATGACACTGGCCCACACGTGCTGTCCCAGAGAGCACAGAGGTGACAAGAAGAGAAATGGGGGTAGAGAGGAGATGAGTGTCAGGAGGAGAAGGGCATGGTTTTGTTTAGTGAGCTGTGTCTGTTTTAAAGTGAGATCTGTGCTTTTAGTGCGATGTTAAGCTTATGTTATGGAAGTTACTACCATGTCATTACATACACAACTATGTCTGAAAAGCTACTTATTAAAGCAGAAACTCAGTGACTAAGAAATAATCAGAGCTAAAGCCACCCACACAGCTTCCTCACTTCAGCTTCAAGTTAAAATACAGCCTTTAATTACATGATTGTAGACTTTATTTTTACACAAAGCCCCTGTCTTCCTCAGTGAGTGGCTAAATATTTCTGTTTATTTTTACCCTGCTACTATAATATGCATCCCTTACCCTTATTTACTTCGCATCATCCAAATCCTGCTTCAAACAAAATTTGTGTTTTCCTCCCAGCTGTTCCCACTGCAGCATCTTACACTCCACAAATACTAAGGATTCCTTATAGTGTGGTTAGGATACCTAGGAATTACTTTCCTCATTTTACCAACAGAGGAGAAAGAGATGGGGAAACTTAAGTATAGGCCTATCAAAAGCATCTCCAAATTTTGAATAACGAGGCCGAGACCATCATTTTCCATAGTACTGAGCTTTCTTATAGCTCATCATCTAGACAAAGCTCCCACCAACTGCCTCTGCAGTTAGCTCCTCTCTAAAAAAAAAAGTCCTGTCTGCCTTACCTCGGACATGCATAAAACAAGAAGCATGCACTTTGCGGTCAACTTTTCAGTTTAAGGGATAGAAACCAAGGTTGTGGCTGAGCAAGATACAGAAACTCTTTCTCCACAAAGGCGTCGAGCCTCCCCTCTGAGACCATTTTATGACTTTCTGCAGCATCCTGCCTCATTCATTATGCATTTCCAGACTCCTCCAGCAAGCAAAGCCAGAGTCCTCCAGACAACAAACACCTTCACTACACTCCTGCTTTGTTTCATTAGCTTCTTCTGCTGTTCTCCTGGGCACCTACTGGGGCAGCCATCTGCAGAAAAAATAACAGAACATGATATTTTAATTAAAGTCCACATTACTGTGCATACAAAGGACCAAGTTATATTATATTGCTCTGTCCTAACTCCCAGGAGTTAGTATTTGAGCTTAAAACATTCTTCCCATCCTTGTTTGTGCACAAGTAGGAGGAGATCCTCAGGTTTTTAAAAAGGCAGAAAACCAGGAGTCTGGCTATGCAGAAATGTATTGGCACATGCATGACCCCTCAAGCTGCATGAAGCTGCTCTGCACAGAAGGGGTTTTGTACCGGAGCTAAGAGGGTACCTCCACCATCAACAGTGAGTGTATGACATGGTGTTTAAAGAGAAGGAAATCACCCATACACAGATGTTGGCAGTGGATTCGGATTAATTTGCTGTCAAGCACATGAGTCCAGGCAACAAACACCCTCGTGTTCAGGAAAAAAGGCATATGCTTATGCTTCCGTGTAAATATATCTAAATATATGCAATGATAATTTTTCAAGTGTATTAAAAAACTGTAACGCTGGGCAGCACGGCTGCATCTTAAATTACTAAATGAGCAACAACATGGCCCTGGGACTGCTGTGACCTTCTCCCCACGTTCAGCACTGTTGTAACTCTCACTATTGTTCACATACATGGCTCCAAGCCCTGCAGAAGACCTGTTCTTCAGCCATCAACCTGTTGGCTTGGTTTCCCTATTGTGAACACTTCACAGGAAAGGGATGCTCTCTGGAATATGCAGAGGGGAAAACTGGTGAAAAAAAATTCTCCTGCTTTGATTGACTTTTCTAACAACTTTTAACCCTGAATAAATTAACCAGAAAACAAACAAACAAAGAGAACAACTCAGAATTTTTGTAAAAGAAAAAAGCAGCTAAATACCTGAACTGTTCTGTGAGCAGCAGAACTAATGAAACTTTATTTCCCATAGATTTGTGATGTGTCCCATAAACTTTCTCCTCCTCCTAGGTGCAATAACTCTCACTGCTTACTCTTGTTTGTCTTTGATAGCACCGAGAAAGGGAAACATCTGTGGCAGCCAATTTGAAAACACCTGTAAGTAGGTCGGCCAGCAAACACGCACACTGAGGCACTGCCACTTGCTGACAAGGAGATTCAGTAAGATCTGACCTTCTTGTCTTCTTCCTGTTGGCTGCCCCTAGAACATCAACAGGGACTTTGCTTTTGGGGGACTTTTATGTCCCTTTCAAGGACATTGAAACCACCCAACAGAAAGGACAGTTGGTCAGGGACACGTATCACATAAGCCTTGGGAGAACTGGCCAGCTGAGCTCCCAGAACCATTCCTTCAGTTCAACACTGTATGTGGGTATCCACATGGCGTAGTTGGGGAGATTCTTATATTGCAACTATTAATGTCATATAAAATTAATGAACCCAGGTTAATTCCCTTGTCTTCTCTCCTATAAGCTTAGCGCAGCACAACATGCTTGAAAATGAAAACCCATAATGTTGGATTTGTGCTGTAATTGGAACTCATATTTAGGACAACAGACCTTTTTCAGCAAGGCGGTCCTCAAACATTTTGGATGGAATTGGCACAGGTCCTTTTATGGTGCCACATTTAAATATGCACAAAGGACATATAGCATCGCTGTCTAGTCTGACTGCCTTTGCATCTCTCCTAGGAATCAGGATTTGCTTCTTTGCCTCATGCTTGTTATCCCATCCTTAAGAAGTCCTGGGCTTTTAAGGGGAGCAGACTAAAACAGTCTCCCTGCACACTGCAGGACCTTGGCAGCCATGCAAGGACCATAATCAGAGCTTGTCTGTTGGTGCAATCAATACCCCAAAAGCACACATTAGAGACAGATTCACATCAGAGGGAAAATAACTTGTCAACCAAAGCAAACTCTGTGAAAGCTACTGCTTTTGAAAACACACAGGAATTACTGCTGTGCTCCCCATCTGGTAGAAACGATGAATCAATAGATATTCAATTTGCCCTGAAAAAGGAAAAAGAAAAGTTTCCAGCATGAACATGTCTATTATTTCATCAGATATTCTGTTTGCACATTTCAAATGGAAACTTGGCCAGAGCAGTCTGGGAGCTCTGAGTACTGTCAGTTTTGCTAGAGTGCATTTAGGCACAAAAAAAACAAACCCCCAAAACCCCCAACAAAACAACAATAACAAAACCCTACTGACAAAGCAGGATCCTAGTCAGCTAATTGAAACAGGTTTCCATGTTTAGAGTAGCTGCTGCCCCCCAAATGAGCAAAACCTCATTCAGACAGAGAGAGGCTCTAGACCAAATGTTGTTTTTCTTTCCCATCTGTTAAAAATAAAACCTGCAGAATGGCATGCCAGTTTATCAAAGTCCATCCCACTAGAATATTAATCAGTGCATTGTATTTGATATTTATCTGCCTATAAACATTGCTTAACATTTTGCCTGTCTTTGTGCATTTTCTGCTGTTGGAAGAACTCTGACTCTGCAGTCTCATCACCTTCTTGCAAAAATTATCTTTGCTACTACTAAACAGACACAGGGGTTTATAGCTTTTAAGCAATACGGTCTTTGCTCCTAGGTGGAATACAGTTGAGGTTTCGTGGATGTGGTTAAACTGACCATGAAGACAGGGAAAGAAGGGTAAAAGCAAAAGAAAGCAAGCCACATCATGCTGTGGAGAGAGCAAAACAGCTTTGTCTAGATATTCACTGGGAGAAAAGGGGAGAAAAGGGTAGAAAAAGAAAAAAAAAAAACAGAGCATGGTGCATCCCACTGGAAGGCAGAAGAAAAGGGAATCCAGGAAGGATGTGGAAAAGGAAAATATGGATCATTTAGGGAAATAGAATTTACTTATGAAGCAGCAGCAGAAGAAAGATTAAGAGAAAAGCTACAGACAGTGGAGCGGCAACGCAGAGAAGTGGAAGCGAGCTTGAATCTTTGGTAGCTGCAGGGGTGTTTGATGGTGCCAGAGGTGGCCAAAGCATTGAGCAAAGACCAGTGTTTTGGGCAAGAAATGCCAACTAAGCAAGAAACATAGTGCTTGGATCAATCCAAGCTGGAACAATTGGTGGTGTGAGCAGCACAGGGTACAGAGAAAGAGACAGACTGCAGAAACTTGGGAGGAAAAGCAAAATGTCTCAGTGAGGTTCCGTGATGGGTGTAAAATGAGGAACCATTTATGCTCAGCATGACTGAAACCTCAGCAATGAGGGGAGCAGTAGATTTTTCAGTGGCCACAAGTAGAGATGCCAGAGAAATGTGGAGACACCGTGATATTCCATGTTCAGCCTGCTCCATGAAGTCCTGCTGAAGATGAAACAAAATGGTGGGAGAGGACAGAGCAGAGAGGGATCCAGGCCAGACAGATGTCAATACTTTGGCAGCACAGCCGAGATGGAATTTGTGCAGGATCCCCACGAGATCAGCACTAACCCACAGAAAGCTGCTTTGCTTCAAAACACACCGCCTCCATCTGAGGAGTCCGGCTTAATTGCCAGTTTTCCCACCACATGATCACCTCCTCTAATGTCCTTTTAATTATTGTGCTAACAGTTATATCAAGAGAGCAAACTACAGTTACGATAAGGACCAAATAGCCCATTTACCTGCTTTGCACACCTCCAAAACCCATGCACTAGAATTTCATATTTACACTATCCTCCCATTCTGGGTCATATGCCACTCATAGAAAATTCATGAGGTAAAAGCAAACTAATGACCATCATTGAATTTTTATGAGTCAGTCATCTTACCTGAGCTCTTATTTCCTCAGTCAGGCATGGGCTGTCAAACACTCAAAGCTGGCTTGAAGCCTGTATAACACCTGTAAATATTCAAACACAAGCATAAGATTCCCCACACTTCCACATCACGCTTCTGAAACAGTCATCATATAAATTAGAGGCGCCTGGGTCAGAATTTCGAGTAGAAGGAATAGAGAGACATAAAGTCAATGGTAAAAAAAACAAACCCCAAACCCCCACAGCCTGGCAGCAATGCAACAGGAAAGGGAAAAGAAAGTCATAGGATCAAACTTTCGGAAATGTCTATGGTTCCTTAATCATTGACAAATTTAGGAAGCCGAGTTTCATTGTAAATCTGTGGGAGCTGGTCCCACTGGACCACAGTCTTCCTCAGTGATGCCATTTACCACTCCCAGAGCAATGGTGCCCTTGCTTTGAAATCCAGAGAGGCTGGCGAGCGGCCACTCTTACAGAGAGAGCTCATCAGCGGGGACGCATGTTGCCAGCCTGGCTGCTGCAGGTGCGTCAGGGGTGAGTTCCGAGGGGGGGCTGTGAAAGGCACCTCAGGAAAGGCAGTCGGTTTAAACAGAAGCCTGCACCTCCTGTGCAAAACGCGTGTCCTCTGCAAACCGAGGAAGGTGGTGAAATATCGCTGCAGGTCACTGTTGAGTGCTTTTGACCTTGCTCAGTTAGGTGTAAAGTCCTGNGGGGGGGCGGGCAGGAGACCGGCATCCAAAGGACAAGCAGGGTAGCAGAGCCAGGTCCCCAAGCTGAGCCTCTCCCTTCCGTACCCGTGTAGGGCAGGAGAGGAGGAAAGGAGAGCTCATCTCCACTGACGCACAACTGGGACCATGCTAGTGCCTCGCTGCCCTGGGATGCTCACCTCCCTTCTGCACCTCCCCAGGGAGGCATCGGGGTGCTACCGTTGTTGGCAGTGTGCTACTGCAGGGGAAAACCTGAGCCCAGCACACCCCCCCAAGGAGGAAGACCCGCTTTTGGCCAACAGGTAGCCCCAGGAAGAGTTTGGGGGGGTTTTAGGTATGTGAGCGCGGAACTAGACGCACATGCAGACTGACTAGCTTCCCCAGGGCCGCAGCAGCCACGGGCACTGGTGGAGCTCACGGCCACCCCACTCAGCCTGGGGCCATGCAGGCACATGGGGCATCTGTCAGGGTCAAGTGGGTCTGCAGCTCCAGCTCAGCTTCTGAACGCTTCCTCACATTCCACCAGCCGTCCTAGGAGTACCCTGCCATCTTCTCGGGCTGAACGATCTCAGAGCTTCCCCAAGACAGCAGGGGGAAACTCGTGGTATTTCATCTGGAATTTCAAATGCTGATAACACTGATGCAGTGCTCTCAAAACACTGAGACCCTTGACCCCCATTTTGGGCTGCATGGCCCTGAGGGCTGGGAAGAACCTGGCTGGGATTTTGCAAGTGATGTGGGGCCAGGAAAAAGGTGAGTTTCACCTGGTTACCTCGCAAATCACTTTTTGTCACTAGTTTTTAATCAGGGTTTGCATACACTGAGCAGGCACATCACAGTTCAGCATCTGAACATCAGAAAAAAAGCTGTATTTCATACAGCAGCCTTCCCATTCCCATCAATAGCAGCAAGAATGTATTTAACAAGCCCACTTCCAACAAGCATAACTCTCAAGTTTCCTCTAACAAGAAAACTGTCATGAAAGAAGTGTCTTGCCCGTGAGAGATGGAAAGAAATTTGGTGAACCCCTGGGTTAGAGACAAGGTGATGTTTGCCCAGCCCAGCCTAGTCCTGCATCAGAAGCAGAGCACCAGCAGTTTTAATAAAAAGCACTAGATGGGAGTAAAACATCAAGCAAACTCTGCTTGAGGAGCAGAAGGAAGGTTTTTCCAGACAGGGCAAGTGAGCAGAAGGTGCTGCTGTGAAGATGTGTCTTATTCTGATGCAGCTCCAGAGTAGCCTAAGTTAACTTAAAATAAATGTGTCTGGAAGTGCTGTAATAAAGTTCTCTGCACAGACAAATAAGCAGAGCTTCCCTGACATGATGCAGAAAGTTGGCCATCTGTCCAACACAGAATTGCTGTAATTAGAGGGAAATAGAGGGACTATATAAACAGGCTAAATATTTTCCTTCCTTAGGCAAGTGCCTAGGTGATGCGGGGTGGTGCTGGTTCCCAAATGCAGGTGGTATCTATCATTTAGGTGGCAGCGGAAATTGCTGACCAGAAGTCATACACCTGGGCCAGGAGGCTAGAAAATCAGCAATATGGGAATTTTGCAAGTTTTGGTTTAAAGGAAGAAACAGCATTTACAGAGCAGAGAGATGTTTACACGCTTGCAGAATATTAGCAATGCAGCCTCCTCCTCCAAGCCCATTACCAGGAGAGAGCAGTGCTTCCTCTACCTTTCAGAAAAGACTAAATGAATTATTTTTTTTAATGAATCCTCTCAATTCCCATTGGCACAGAAGAGGATGAGCTCATCCCCCAGCTATGCAAATGGTGTTTGCAACACTCCCCCTCTCTTTCCTCCTTCCTTTCTGCCGGTGTTCCGGACGAAGCTGTGTTTCCCCAGTGCATGCAGCCTTTCTGAGGATATGAGAGAATGTCACATACCATACACATCATTGTATTCAAAATCATGCATCTGGGCTGAACACAGCAAGTGCTAGCAGGGAGACACTTTGATTTCCCTGCTCCCCTACCCTTAAAGCCCCCCCCAATAAGTTTAGAGCTGTTGGTGCGACTTTAGACTTCATGAAAAATGCCCAGGACACAGACCTTTGACAAATAAATACCCCAAATCACAGCAGCTTAGCACTTCGCTCCATGCAGATGCTCTTATCCAAGCACTGAAGTCAATCAGGAACAAAACCCCACAACTTGTCCAAGCCCTGTGCAGTTCCTGACCCAGGGGAATAGGGCAAAACGTCCTGTGGGTATTTCAGGTTCCTCACCCTTTTTCCTCACCAGTTCAGTGCAGAAAGACTCTTCCCTGGGGTGCAAGGTTAAGCAGGATCTCCCATTAACTCTCCAGATGGACACCCCCCGCCCCCGATGAAAGGCTCCCAGATCCCACCAGCACGATGCGCAGCGCTGTTCCACCCCTTTGGAAACAGCCAGCCCCACCGTTGTTTCCAGAGAGGAAACACAACAGCGTTTACATTCACGACAAGCAGGGCTGTGTGTGACCTATCTCCCAGGGAAAGAAGCATCTCTCTGGCCCATCACCTGCATTTCAGATCCTCATGAGCAAAAAACCGAGGCTAACGATGGGAGGCATCTACAAAAAGTGGACAGAAATGCAGTTTGGGGAACAGTGTTGTGACCCCACCATGCACCAAGCCCCGCACAGACCTGGACTAGGACCCCTTGGGGCCCACCTTCAGCCCTGCCTTAGGAAGGGCCCAGCTTCATGAGAGATGGCCAAGTCAGGAAAAGGTTTTAGCAAAGAATAAGCCGAGGCACAACATCGGTGCCTTCACGGACAGTCTGGAGCCATCACAGGGTGCGGGCAGGGTGGGAGGGGGAAGCTCTCCAGTGACACCAAAATGCTGGCATGATGAAACACGTGCCAAACTGCACCCTCCAGAAAGGGCGCAGCATAACACTGCCTCCGCACGTTCATCTCCAGGTGCCCGGAGCCACACGGGTGCCAAGGTCGGTGCCCCAGGGTAATCCGTGTTGTTGGGAGTATAGAAGTCATGGAGGATTACTCCTTCTTCCCTACCTGCTGCCTTCGCACACACCCATCTCTTCCTCTCCTTCTCTCTGCTGACTTTTCTCTTTTTCTCTTGCACCTTGTCTCCTTCCCTGTAGTTTCTCCTCTACAGCATCAGCCTTGGGTTGGCCTGGCAGTGCCACTGTCCCTGGAGAACGCACCACGCTGCACTCCAGCACAGAAGCCCAGCAAATTACTTGATCAACGCTTGCTTACAGCTCCGCGTCCACAGCACTAATAGTGCTGTCTCCCTTTCCTGCTGCTGAAATAAAAGCAAACCCTGCTTCAGGTGAAGGCCAGCAGCTGCTTAACCAACAGTTCCTGTAGTATTTGGTAACAGAGACCACCTCCAACACTAGCTGAAGGACAGTTTTGCTGCAAAGATTTTCCTACTCTTGCAAGTAAGCAACAGGCACATCAAGCGGAGAGCAATCTGTCATCGAGAGGCAACGTTGGACTAAGGGGTGCGTGGGGGGGAATATAGCAATAACCCACAGGAGAAAGAATTAAAAACACTGTAATTAAATAAAGCTTCAACATCAAAATGACATACATCAAACAGGGCCAGTATGTTTTTATTAAATCAGAACCAGCCTTTTCCAAAGAGATGGGCTGGTAGGTAATTCATTCTGTTAGTTTACTCAAAGTTCAATCGTGTTCCACCAGTATAAAATATTTATTTAATTTCTCTGTGCATAAATGATGGGGCATACTAGCCCAAAACAGAGGCACTAAAAGCTATGTCCATTAACTGATGCTTTGTGGGGAGAGGGAGAATGCTACCATGTATCTTGCATTATCGTGTAATGTAGGAAATAGAGAGGAAATGGCCTTTCAGTTCTCCAAAGCATGCAGTTTGACAATTCTCAGTAGTCTTGTCTTGCACAGAGATTAGAGCTAGGCAAATAAATTAAAGCAGTGTAATCAATGAATGCATTCCTTTTTCCTCTTTGTGAAGAGGGGAGGGAGGCTGGGGTAATATTAGGCTGTCAGGTTAATGAATGTGTTCACAGGCCAGAATTACTAAATGAGTATTTGTGCGTGCACATATACACCAAGCTATTGATTACACAGAACCCTATTTGCAAAGGAAACTCCTCTGAATAGTTTGTAGTTCTGGTTAGACGTTGGACCTGTGAGGCTAACTGTGGGGACTGCAATTAAAAATATCTGTACCAGCCTAAGTTACCAAGCTCATTCATTTAACTGCACCAGCATAAAAATCTCTCTGCTGCAGAATATTGAACATGCATTACAGGTTAGTGTTCATATCATTACATCAGGTCCGCTGAACACAGACAACATTGTCCTGCCTGTGATCCGCCTGGATGACCCATCTTCACGGATCACTTGAAATCCTAGCTGAAACCACAAAATAGGTCTCAGCTACAAGACCAAACATTGCAATCAAAAAATCATTAAAAAAAAAAACCACGAGGAAAAAAGCTAATAGGTGGAAACAGGGGTACAACCCATGGCTGAAGAGATGCTGGCATGTTTGTAAATAAATCATATTTTGCAGCTTTAGCACCATTGCTTTGGCTTCCTCAATAAACAAGGTGAAAAGGGGTTAACATGAACTTGGCTTTAGTGCAAACGTTCTTCCACAAATAAGGTGATGGGAAGCACTTCTAGATCAGAGACTCAGGGCTGAGACCTTAAAGTTTTCTGCACCGCTCCGGGCTCCCGCAGGGGCAGGGTCTACAGCATTTTCTCATCAGGAAGCTCAGCGAAGGACACACAGCTGCCTCACCGCCCGAGCACCCTGTAAGCAGGGGTGCTCAAGAGTCAGATTGCGCCAGCAGCAAAGGCAGTACCTATCCCAGAAAATGCACACGTTAACCCAGATAGCCGGCAGACAGATTTATTGCTGTAGCTGAACTCTCTGATCTGGCTAGTCTGCGTGCCTACCCCCTGGGGAGTGCAGATTATCTCCTCTCTAATCTCCTCTCCCCTCTCCTTAACCTGCAGGCTGCTACCTGCAAACACGCACTGTTTGGTCTGGCCTTAAACTGTTAGCTATTCGCATCAGGGCCCTACCTTTTATTTGCTCGCAAAGCCCCTGCCACATTTTGGCCTGACATAAATAAAGGGAGAGTCCGTTTGATTTGCTGCTCCTTGTCAGCAGCAGCTTCCTCCGGTTACCTCTTTGTTTGGGAATAATGGCTCTTTTCATACCTTGGATAAATACAGTCAATCCTCTTTTAATCTTTTTCCCATGTCTGCACATTCACTTCATCTGTTCTTCCTGGGACGCTTCCAGCTACTTTCAGTGTCTTTCTACGGCCGTTCACAGGCACGTCTTTCTCTCCGACGGCAAAGTGCCCAGTGTAATGCAGAGCAGCCTCTGACTGTGCTGGTACTGGAAAGGGGCAGGTTTCCAGATTACCAGAAAGAGCAAAGGGCAGGAGGAGACGCCACAACACAAGTACAGGCCCATTTCCTTCCTTCCCAGGGCTCCACTGCAGAAGATGGGGCACAAACTGCACAAAGATCCCCCCTCCACCCCCTGTTTGCAGGTTTCCTTCTCCAAGACACCAGCTGGGCGAAGCCACCCAGATGCCAACCAACAACCTGCTGCACCCACCATCGGCACCTTGTGGCTCCCCATCGCCACCCGAGCCCAGACCACCGCCCCGGCTCTCCCCAAAACAGGCTGGAACCCGCCGCCCCGGGCTCCCCCGACCACCCCACCAGCTGTTTCAACAAGAATATGAAGGAGCTGAATTAATTACTGGGACTGCATGATGCTTCGATGCACAAGTATGAACTCTGCTCTTTGGTTTGTAATGGCATATAGCGTATGGCTAGAGGGAGCCAGTACAGTAGCACTTAAAACTGACCAGTTTCTATCCCCAGCAGATACGATGCTACAAGAACAAAGCTATCAGGATCAGTTTAGNTTTTTACTTTGCATTGCAATTAAACCTAGCTGAAAATTACTTTATTCTAATACAAGCTCTTCCAAACATTACAGCGATATCAAGCGCTATTTGCTATTGGTTGCCAAGCCCTCAATTGTATTGCCACGCAGCCAGCTAAGAAAAAGAGTCCCACTGAAGGGTAATATTTGATGGTATAACTTTGTATAGTGTAACAGGGAAAAAAAACCCACAGTGCTTTTCAAGTGAATTCATAACGTTCTATAATGTTTTTTTTTTTGGGGGGGGGGGGGAAAGCAAGGATAAAGCAAAAAGGAAATCAAAAGCACACCACAGCGTGCGAACTCCTCCGTTCAGTCACTTTGAAACAGCAAGAACAGCTCATATTTGTATGAGTCGGAAAGTAAATTCTGCCAAACCCTTTCCTAGGAAATTATTCCAGCAAATGCTACTGAATTCAGAATAGCTACAGCGCCGTTATTCAACTTAAACACGGAGAAGATATTTTAGTTTGATTTTGCCCTTTGCATCTCAGATCAGCTGAAAAGCAGTCATCCCTGCAAGGGGAAGTAACAGTGCTCAGCGACACGCTAGAGAGCCCAGGGAAAACTTTGGTTAACCGTTCACAGACAAAGCTCTGCTCTAGGAAGAAGAGCTGTAAAATACCATTAGACCTTTACTAGAGCAGGCAGCCTTTGATTAATAAGGTCTCATCCAAACAAATGTTAACTATTAGACCCATTAATAATTGAGACCAAGGAAAAAAGCACAAATACGCCCGGCGTCTGCCTCTGTGAGCTCCTTAAGTGGGGGGAGAAAAACAACAGAGACAGAGTTGTGTGGCTGAAGGAGATACAAGACCTGCTTACTCAGATACGGAGGAGACACGAGACCTGCTCCTGCTCAGACTCAAAAGCGACACTCATTCTCTCTAGCAGGAATAAGAATAGGCCACAAATCATCTCCTTTGTGTTTCCTTCTGAATGGGAGAGAGATCTGGGAGAAACACACAGATGCCAGAATCTTCTGCTAAGAAGATGCATGAAGCTGGCTGTTAATGCTGACCTGCCCCATTGCTTTCTTTTTGCAGTACCAGCTACCCAGAATAATTTACCTCTCTGGGTCTTTTACACCTCAATTTATTCTTCAGCACCCTTTGACTGGGCTTCTCTCTTTGGGAGCAAAGGGCCCACGGTGATGACAGCCCAAATCACCTCCCATAACTTTTCCACCCTCCCTCTGTGCTCGAGGGGCACATGGCGGGGTGCAGGGACCCCTGCCCGGCCCTCCCTCTGACACGGCAGCTGGGAATTACTGCCTGGGCTCAACCAAGCAAGGTGCTCTACCAGCCTTGCTTCGGGGCTGTAGAGGTACACTGGCTGCTACGTCAACTAACACCAGCAGCTGAGAACAGAACCTCACCTGCCCGTGGTCCTGTGCTTGTATGCGCGTTGTATGGGAAGTGTGCCCCGACACGGCCCGATGGGGGGATGCCTTTAGAGATCGTGGTTCACTGACTAGAAACAGCAGCAAACCAAAAAATCAAATATAGAGTCAAAAACAGAATTAGGAGATATCAGCCAGAAATCTTAAAATCTTACTATAGGACCTCATTCTCTAGAATTAGCAGCAAGAGAGTGGCTTTACTTTTTTTTCTTCTTTTAAGGCTGGCAAGCGTCTCCCAGCTCTGTAGTGAAGACATGGAGGTGAGGGAAAAACACAAGAGGGCTTAGTGTTTTGTTGTTTAGCTGTGATGCTCCAGGGCAGGATTTTTCTTATGCTTACTGTATATGAAGAATTATTTTAAGAAACAAGTTGGGAAATTTCCATCAAAATCACTGCAGTTTATGGATAGAAATCGGCATATCTGTTTTATCAGGCCTTTAAAAATGTTCGCTCAGCTGATGAGTTCCCTATAAAATCACCTAAACATCATGACAGGTGCCTAACAATTTTTAGGTTGTTACTAAAATATACTATCTATTACTAATATATACATAATGTATATAATATTATATGTATATTATACTATATATAAATTTCTTTTATATATATATTTCTGACAACTCACTGTCTTATTGCAGTGTCTTGACACCTTTTCCTCCACATAACCCCAGCAACTAAACCAAGCAGAACTGATATTACCGTCTTTTTTAAGTTCCTGGTTGCAGCAGATCTGAGGTGAGAAGGACCACAGTGAGGCCACTGAGAAATTCCGTCTAATTGAAATCAGAGTGCTTTTCTTGTCTTCTTGATGAGTGAATCCTCCATAGAGTTGTCGTCGTCATCTTTCAAGAGAAAGGAGTTTTTTTTCGCTCGGGTAAACCTCAAAGCAAATCTGGTCCCAGTCGTCTTCCCCTCCCCAAACATACGGTGGGCTCAATGTCTCCTGTGGTCCTCATGTTCCTATGTGCAGCGGGTGTTTCCTCAGTGTTTCTAGATGAAGACTTACACTAAGTTAAAAAGATGGGGAACCTGCAGGTCGTCCGAAGGGCAATACTCCTGCGAGTGCTGAGGAGAGTGTCACGGGGCCCAGCGGACCCGACCTGGTGATGTTCTCTGGCTGTGAAGGGTGACGATGAGGGAGAAGAGAATGACAAGGTGCTTTCAGGATGACTTGTTTCCAGAGAATAATGGCAGACAGGGAACTGGGAGGGGAAAAAAGTGGATATTAGTAAACAACAGCAGAAATAGTGGTCAACAGTCCTGATATTTTTAAATACATTTCAAATTTTAGAAAAAAAAAAAAACCAACATTTGAACTGCAAAATCATTAACAGACAGCTGGACAGATGAGCGACGTGGACAATCAAGTCCGCAGGTCACCAGCAAACAACATGCAGAAGTAATTCAAGCCTACCTACGAGCCCTGCCAGGATACAGAGCATGTTTTCCCATGCTGGCATGGCTGTTACTTTCCAGGGACGGGACCTGAGCCGCTGCACTCATTTCCTCAGCAGTTATTTTCTTGGAACTCAGCAGAGTATTTCTTCCTTTTTTTTTTTTTTTTCCTTCCCAACAAAAGGGCATGTGATGTTATTTAATGTGACAAGCCAGCTTTCCCATCATTTTAATTTCTTTCAAGGAGAAGCACCCCACACAGAAATACACAATATTACACAATAGCATGCCAAAGGGTCTAAGTGGGGAGCGGGGAACATTCAGAGTGTGTCTAAGAGGGTGACATATAATGTAGGGGTTTTTTCATAGTTTTATTTTGCCCTCTTTGCAAGGCTTCCAGTCAAGTGACATTTTGTTTAATATTCACATCATTTCCCAATTGCAGTTCTTCTAAAATTCTTGTGAACAGCGGAATAATTCCTGGCGTGGCTTTGTAACAGCTCATTTCACTGCATTAGCTTCCACTATCTCTCCTCTTTAGAGGCTGAACCTGGAAATGGAGTTCAAATCTCCCTCTCTCTCGCATGGCTCCCTCTCCACTTCTGCTTTTACCAAAGCAGGTTTCTCTTATATCAACTTCCATTTCACAACATTTCTATTATGATCTGGTTTAGCGTAATTCTCCCAGCATATGAGAGCTAAAAGAAAGGCTAAAACAGATCCTAGTGATATAATTGCCCCAGCAGTTCAGCACTACTTGCCTGAGGCATTCCTGAGCAGGCAGGGCACTTACGAACGAGAAGGATCAAGAATCATAACATGACTGTGTTACATTCAAGACTCTCCAGCACACTTTCACAGTTGAAGGAGAGCAGTACATTCAGGGTAGGATATTCAGAAGCAATAAAAAAGGAGCAATCCATCTTTTATGCCTTTGAAAAGATGGATGCTTGTTGAACATCCCTCCTGCAAATATTTGTACTCACCAGCAACTTCATAGATATAACACAGCTCACTGAACACCACTGACAGTCCTCTCTCAGGTTAGACTATTCACATGGGGAAGCTTTTTTCCCCAGGTGGAGCAATATAGAGTTTGTTAGCCCAGAGGCCATCCTAAATGGATGGTGCAGTCCTCGCTCTGTAGACCAAGTGCTTATCAATCTGACTTCCCTCCTCTCCCTCCCCCCCACCAAATTAAAATAGCTGTGCAAAAGCAGAGTGGAAAATGACACACTCACAGAGGAGCCTGTGATCGTTACTGAGGTCATCCACAGTTATACCTGCCAAACACAGATTTTGGTGGTAGCCAGCCACAAGTCTGAAGGATTTTTCCACTGCACATGAAGATCAATTTTGCATGCTGTGACACCGTTGATGTTCAGTGGGGCTGGAGGGGAGCTTCCTGAAACACCTGAGGCTTATTTAAGGCAGCTTAATGCCTTGAAAGAGATTGAGGAAACAGAGATGGATTTTACCTCCACACATAGTCCCTTCATCTTATATCGTCAGAAAGAGACACTGGGAAAGAGCCTCCCAGGGTACTGTCCCTCATAGCCTCACCTCTGCATCCACAAGCTGGTCTCAGCACTGAGGTTAACACCAGTTTTTTCACCCTTCCCTCCCTTGCCACACTCAGGGAATGAACTCCTACACCCAGAATCCATGTCCCAGCTCACATCTGAGCTGAGAGGTTGAGATGTCCTTCCTTCCCCAGCCCAAAAGCTGAGCAAAGTTTATCCTAAGGTCACCTTTGCAGCAAGAGGCACATTTCTGAGAACATTCCTGACCACAGAGTCCCCACCGTGCTTTGTTTCTGCTGCACTGAGCCAAGAACCTATAGATTTCCTGCTCTTAAAATACATTAATGTAATAAAAGTCAGAATTACACAGCCTGGTATTTGTGATTTACAGCCCTAGGCCAAACACAAGTAAGAAATAAGAATATCCTGTGGCAACTCAAACAATCCAAATCTATTATGCAAGGGGGGGGAACTTTTTACCTACAATTGAGAAGAGCTATTATGTCCATTGCAGCCAAAACAGAAGTAACAGAGAAACATCTGCAATACTTTTTTTCCGGTTTTCAAGTGAATAGATCACCATTACTAACGCCTGGCCTCAGTAGCTGTCCTGTCTAATTACCAGCTGCGCTCGGACATAATCATCTAATATTAATACCACTGGAAACCCTTATTACATTCAGTTTATCATAATGTCACGTCTGGCTTCTTGACTTTCTTCTCCAAGTCTGCATGGTTAACCTAGACCAGTATCACTCCCTGCTTCCAGACTGAGCTGGCATTTTCAGAGCCTCTTTGCTGAGGACAGTTCTAAGAAAAACATCACAGGGCAAGCAAGGCGCTGTAGGCATTCAGTCTTTGCTCTACGATTAGATTTACTCTGTCCAGCGTCTCTTTTTTTCCCTTATACACATCAGTATTTAATCTTCATGCATAAGCACAACCCCAACGACCAGGTAAGGAAGCTGAATTTTAGTTTTAATGTGTTTTGACCTGAAGAAAAGGGCTTTTACTGGCACCGACTGAAAGACTTAGATGAACAACCAGCAGCACTCCAGCAATTCACCTGTAGCACCCAAGAAGAGTAACCCAGACATAAGACCTTTGTCTTTCAAGCCTATGTATCAGTGGTAGAGCCATGCTCTTCTGTTAGCTTCAACAAGCAAAAAAGGGAGAATTTTCTTTTTGCGTTTAAATGAATGACCTTAACAATGATTCTGAAGGGAGACTGAGGAGCAGTCCAATTCAGGAGAAAACAGGCTAAGGATTACAACGTACTATGTGTTTGGGGTTCTGCAGTACCAAAGCACCAAGAAAAGGTGCAGTGGGGTGCTAACTCAGGGTCTGCATACTCTCCTGAGGGCAACGTAGGCTTTGAATGTTACATTGAGACCACAGGAAACCAAAATACTGTACTGATCTCTAGGTTAAGCATGTGGCAGACAATAGCAGCTTGTTTTTTTCTTGCTAGCATGCTTCAGCAGCCAGATACCCAGAGGAACACACCTGCAGGGATAAGGGGGGAGCCAGATATTCCCTTTGAGGTCGAGATGCATTTTGGCTTCCCATTGGTATCAGCTTCTAGGAAATGAGTCCTGTTGCCACAAAGATGCATATAAACTGGGCATTTTCCATAAGCCAGTTGGCTTGTTGTCACTACTTTTTCTTTTCCCCTCCTGCCAGACCACTGGGGAGATGGGCTCCACATCCCTTCCGCTTCACCACCTCGGCCCCCCTTCGTCGTGCTGGCAGCAGCTGCTGAGGCATCGCTTCAGAAACCAGGTGCTTCTACGCCGGGGGTACAAACTGTGTGACCCCACTTTGTATAAAAAGGCTACATCAGTCACAGAAAGTGCTTCCAGGAAGGCTAATGACAGGAAATGGACACAGGCACTGACGTTCTGCATGTTAAGTATCTCTTACTGCAAGGATCTTCCCTGCTCTTCAATTAAATAATATTCAGAGGAAGTACTGGTCACGAACCTTCTCCATCATCATCCTTAATAGCTGGTAAAACAGTTGCTTTGACCCACTGATGATGTTGCATGACCACAGAAGCAGTAGAAGAGTGGATGCTGTCACCAGGTGCAGTAAGTCGGAAATGACCATGCTTGCAAGCTTGAAGTTTTCTCACGGACATCTGCTTTGAGGTCCTTAGCTCCCATGCATGCCTCAGCTGCCCTCCATTACAGTCACCTGCAAGAAAAGCAGCAGTTATTACAGTGAAGCAAACCTAACTTGGGAGCCAAAATTATGGTCATGCCACTAATACATACAGGTCTCCTCTTACTCCAGAGGAAGACAGACTCAAGTCCTGAGCCACCACACACAAATTTGGGTACAAGTCTAATAGAAATGAAAAATTGCCCTTTTTAGCCTATCATTAAGCATACTAGCAAGCCCAAATCTGAACCAAGTTACCCCAGTCTTAAATGGGAATAACTTACAAGTGAACACTGAAGGATCCTATACTGAGGATGCTTCAAAATCACAAATAGAGTTGCTGTATCCGGGACATATATATGCATACATACAATGTGTAGCTAATCAACAACTGGAAGACCTTTTCCAACTGTTCTCCTGCTATAAGCTTTACTTTTTTCACTAAAATGGGAAGGGAAGGAAGAAAGAACCTGATTTTTCAGCTAGAGCATGTTTATTTGGTTTTCCTTTTTCTCTTCAGTGCAAGTGGCAACAAAGAGGGTAATTACAGTTTCAAATATTTACACTATTTTGGTGCTGGTTTTTTAAGTGGATTAAGCAGTATCAGAATATACATGCCACAAGCAAGGAACAGCTGAGCATTTGGGCTAAATGAAGATCAAAGGGCATATATGCATCTGGATGTGCTTCCTCTAACTGTTTTTTGCTTGCACAGTAAGTACTAGGATCTGTGTCTATAACATAAACAATATAAAGCATGGCAATTACAGAAAGAAAACTGGGGAAGACAAATATAAATTGTTTGATATCAAACCTCCCTTCTGAACTTTTCTTAGAAAACATAATAATCCTCCAGAAAACAGAAGGTGAGTTTTTTCATAACATTAAACACTATTTTCTGAAGTACAGTACCTAGACAAAAATCACTGTCTGGTGGCAAAAGAAAACCAAAACACGAAGCTGGTAGCTGCTGGGCAGTTCAAACAACCAAGTAAGGGTTTGAGTTGGGTAAAACTCAAATGGACTTAAATAATACAAAGCTGCTGGATCTCCAGCCAGCGCATGGCAGCAGCACAGAGCTGCACCATTTCCTTGCGTGTGTAGCAGAGCTCTCCTGACTCAGGCACTCCAGTTTCCTCCCTTGATTCACCCTCTCTTGCTGGTTGGTGGTCTTCCATGCATCTCTGAGAGGATATCAAAATGTTTTTGATGTTACCACCTGTTGAAGTAGCTTCAGGAGTTAAAAAAAAAAAAAAAAAAAAAACAGCATTTTTACTCCCTCCAACAAAGTACAATTCTCTTTAAGTTTCTAAGTTCAGGAGAGCAGCTGCGGTGCATGGTGAGGATGATTATTTCTTTCCTTGCAGAGCAAGCAAGAGCCCTAAACATCTCTGCAATTACTTCAGACCCCATCACTGTTGTTTTACATTCATTTCAGTCCATCAGATTTTTTTCAGGTGAATGTTCTTGTTGCTGCTGGGTGCATTTTCTCAGGACCTGCAAACCCACATCTTTGTGAGAAGCCTCGCAGAACTGCAGTGCTCCTCAGCTGGCTGCTTGCTCCCTTGGGATGCACGTGTATGCCTTGTGTCAACAAGGCTGTTCTCAGTCCACCTGTGAAGAGGAATTGTTATTTTCTTATTTGAATGTTGAAGCAACACCAGGTGAGACAACAAAATATGCCACATGGAGAGCTCAAGACGGCACAGTCTCTTTACAGGACTCCAAACCACATCAAGTTTTTTACCTCCTTTCAGTGTACGAGTCCCAGCTGTGTCTCATTTGCTGGTGACAGAGGATGCCAGAAGTGAGAAGCGGGGCAAGATACCAGGTGGGATCAGCCATTTCTCCCCCCATCCCAAGTCCAGGTGACTCTGACCAAGACCAAGGTGGCCCCAGCAAGTCTCAGGTGATGAGGGAGAGCAGATCCCCCCTCTGAAGTCTCAGGCTCTCAACAACCTCCCTTCCCTGCCCCCCGAACCAGTAGGGCAAAGGAAGCACCTCTCCCCCAACAGCATTGCAGGCATCTCTTCTGCTGCTATTCACACCACCAGTCCCTCATATTAGGCCAGGACATGAAACACCAAATGAGATCATGAAAAGCAGCAGTGTGCACACAGCACAGCTAAAGGTCACTGCTGCATGTGAATTTGCTTTTAAAAATAATTAATTGAACAGCAGCCTGACATTTACCCTGCAAAGGGATTTTTGAAAGTTTGCTTGCTGAGGCCTGATGTTCACAGGCTGCAATGTTTACTGCTGGGGGAGCAGAGGATCATTGTTATTCTAGAACAAATAAAAGAAAATGGATCAAATTCAACTCTGAGTAAAGAAGAAAAAACAAACGCTATAGGCAAACGTTGCATTGGATTCGCTCAGCTTTGCTCTTTCTCCCTGCTCTGTTTCATGGGACCAGTGAATACCATTAAGGCTGAACAAACATTTCCAATGCAAAAAGTAATTTCCGCTTGCGTGTAATGTCTTTCCTCAGGGCTGAAGTTTCACGCCTTTTTCTACCTCGGAAATATTTTTATTAATGTTATTTGCAGGAATGAGAGTCTGAATAATGGTCAGGCAGTCTTTTTGAAGATAGGAAGAAGGAATAAAAGGAATGAAAGTGTAGTGTTCTCCTCCTTACATCTTCTTTTTAACTGGTAGCTCAGTTCCAAGTGTCTCTTCCCTGTGTTACACAGATGGGCTGAGGTGGGTGGCCTGATCAGCATTGGTTGTGAGGGGCCAACAACCTAAAACCATTCTTTTTATGCATTTTTCTTCTTCATGCTCATGGGCCATCAATTTTCTTCTGACTATACATGCCCTTTTAAGCCTTGGAAGGAACAGGCCACAGACTCATTATCAATGACGTTGAACACAGTGGTTGCTCACCCAGAAGCCTGTTCCATACAATGTTCATTAAGTATTTTGTCTCACAGGGAAGCCAAAATGTGAATTTTCATTGTGGACAGGCTCTATTCCATTTTCAAAGCATCTGAAATTTGAATGGAGTGCATATCAGAGCATCTCATCCTCTCACCAGCTTTCTGTCCATTAAAATTAAACAAGTCTTTCCTCCAGTCCCACAGCAACTTAGTTTCTTTAGTAACCTCTGGTGTGGACCCTTGCCTAATGCTGTTTGGAAATCCACATACATGCCTTCTCCTGGGCCTTTCTTATCCACGTACTTAGTGACACCCCCATGGGACCCAGGAGGCTAGTTGGGTAGGGTTTCCTTTTAAAAAAGCCATGCTGACTGCTTCCCACAGCCTGTGTTTATATCTACCTGCCCAATACTCTTACTCCTTACTCTCAGCTCTATCATCTTACCACTGCTGGGAGTCTGACTCACTGCCCTGTGGTTCCCAGGATGCCCTCTAAAGCTTCATTTATAAAGAGAGTTTACAATTGGAGATTTCATCTCTCCTTTGAAGACACAAGCTTTTTATGTGCAACGATACTGATTTTAAGTTTTGGCAATGAAAATCTCATTCTGGTGTCTGTAAGTTCTTCTAGTCACAGCCAAGGCTGTGATTCTCAGCGTTATAGCAACTGCAAGCAAAAGCTTTATTCTTCTTTACATATCACGTGTCTTGCCTAATCACCTGCTATTTGTTGAGTAACACACAGTTTAAAGGGAATCTCATACACTGGCACCTTGTAGCACCTGGCATTAGAATGCATGTGTAGAGACAACATGTACATCTCCCAGATCACAATATAAACTAAACATTTTTCTTTAAACAGTATAAATTTTCTAACATATTGCATAATTAGATTTTGCATGATTTATCACATAAGTCACAATTACAATCTGCTTTCTGAATACACGTCAATATACACAGCATCATACTGCAGACTGTGTGCAATATAAAGATACCAAAGCCAGACTTCCCAGCTCTGCTGTTGTATAGGTACTAGGGAAAGCAAGAAAGCCAGTTACTCTGTCAGGGTGGTCCCTGGAGTCACATGAGACTGACTGGATAATTCACCTCATTAGTTTACAGCTAGCTCTGAAATTAATGGTGCAGCCCCAACAGGCCAAGCTTAAGAAGCAGGTAGATCTGCAGTTTTATTGCAAGTGCGTTTAGGTCAATTATTTTTAAAAAAATCATTTTAATTTCCTAAAGGTACATTATGCAGCCGGTTAATCTCATGGCTGGCAGGCTGGATGTGGCCCAGGACCTCTTATACCTCTTGGCTTTGGATCCCAGCACTCCTATCTACTGGCCAGGGTGATTTATGCTCGACCTCTGTGACAAATCCAGGTGCGATATCCAGCCATCAGGGCTGGGGTCCTTTACAGGCCACTTGTTTCTCAAGCGCAGCTCATGCACGGACACACATGGCATGTTTCTCAACATCTAGTACTAACATTTTGCAATTCCTTTATCAACACACTTCATCAGCAGAGTTCCTTCTGTTTACAAACTCTGATCAATCAAGTCAAGCAAGTTTACTGCTGTGTGTTTCTTACAGTGGGTTGTTCTGCTGGTGCTGCTTTGAAAGCCAGCTGGCTGCGCTGACCGCATTTCAGCTCAGTGGAACAAAATGCAGCACTGCTGTTCGGGTGCTTGAAGGGGCTGCCCTTCCAGGAGGGAGTCTCCAGGCTTGCAGGCAGCAGTGCTGACCACTGCAGCTAGGCATCCCGTGGGACGTGGCACATCAATCCCTCTCTCCCTCAGCAGGGAGGATCCAGAGAACATAACCAGCACAGATTTCCAAATGTCATGGCCCACATCAAAGGTTACTAAAGAAACAGAGCTCACTCATGATTAGAAGAAAAGGCTCTGGACTAAAAGTAGGTGAAGAGATGGGAAGGCAACAGCAGGCCTTAGGGGTCAGTTTTGAAGACGGAGAAGAGTCAGCAGAGAGGTCTCCCAGGAATCGGTGCTGAGGCTGTTTCTAGCCATCGTCTCCCAGATGGGAGTGAACAGTCAAATATGTTTTTGCATGATGCTGAGCTCTTTTTTTGTATGTTGATGGCAAAGAATTTCAGAAGGAGCTGAACAGAGCTGAGCAGGCAGAAAGGTGGCAGGTGAATTTTGGTACCAATGTAAGCAAGGAAATACACTTAGGGAAAAATAGCCTACCTGTGCCTACACTATGTGAAGCCTGGAAGAAAAGGGATCTTGGAGTGATCATTGACAGCTCTCAGCAATTTCTAACTTGGCATATAGGAGCAGAAAGAAAGACAACACCAACATATGTTAGGCATCATCAGGAAGGGTAACAAGAACAAGACAGAAAGGAACACTTTGACACTGCGTAAGAAGTTGACAGCCTACATGTTGACAATGGTGTGTGCCTTGGCTCTCTGCATCTCAAGAAGGACATAGTGAAATTAAAGAAAGTACAGAGAAGGGTAACTAAAGTGATTAAGGGGACAGTGCAGTTGCCCAACAAGGAGCGATTGTAAGAGACTGGGACTCTTCAACTTGCACGGGACAAAGATGAGGGATCTCATACAATGAAATATCAATATAATGACATAATATCAGAGCTGCTGGCCATGCTGAATGGCAAGCTGTTGTTCACCGGATTCCATATTGCAGGAACTAGAGGACACTCAAGGAAACTGGCTGGCAACCAGCTTAAAGCTAAAAGAAAACAATTCCTTATATAGAAGGTAGTGAACTTCTGGGACTTGCTACCACAGGAGAGTGTGGATGTCGATAGTATCAGACAGTTAAAAAAGGAATTAAACAAATTCACAGACAATATATAAATGGTTTCTGAAAGGACTGGGGAAAGCTGTATTCTGTATAATTTTTATGATAGTGATTGTGGATGTTGGAGAACTACGAAGGGCATGGACCAACAGACATGGCAAGGCTTGCATAATCTCCTTAAACAGCCCTTCCTGTTGCCATTAAAATCAATGTAAATTTTGCAATCATCTTCAAATAAGGCCAGTATACCACAGAACCAGCGTAAGCTCCCATATATCATGAATTAGACTTGCTGGTAACCCCATACCTAAAGGCTGTGATGGATTAAAGTCTGCTTGGTAAGGAGGTTCATTCTCAGGCTCAAAAACTTCAGAGGACTTCGACAATTTTGACTGGATAATCCAGTTCCATCATACGCAGCACAGAGTGGACCTCATCAGATCTTAAGCAAAATCTGAATGCAAACATTACTACTCATTGCTTACCAAAATACAAGAAATATGTTGTTAACACTCCACAATGCACTTTGTTGTAACTGAATCCTGCGGAACTGCACATCTTTTTCTGTCGACGTCCTAAAGATACAGCATCCTGACCTTCAAATTGTAGGACAGAGATAGACAAAAGCTCATTTGTGAAAGAGCCATGAATAAACTGGGATTTGTTGGGCTGCATCAAGGTTTATCTGAGCTTTGTGTTTTCTTGATTTAGAGGATCGTTTGGGAGTGTACCATAAGGACACTCTCAAGAGCAATGTTCCCATTTATAAGTATCTGCAAAATAACCCCTAACCTCACTACCTTTACATCACATATTTTTAAAAGCAGGAAATCCAGACGACAACACAAAAACACTGCATACTCAGCTCTTCCAGCAAAATGCCAAGTCATGTGATAGCTTATTCATCTGGTTTGAGTTGAGCCTGTCACAGAGAATGAGCAAAACTGAAGGAAGGGGCCATTTATGATGGTTTACTAAATCTCTCCTATGCCAGTTTTCAGTTGGAATGGTAATACTGGTCACAATAAAAAGAGCCTAAATCATGCCCTGTACGTCAGCTGATAATGTCAAAGATAACACACAAGGGAAACTGACCCTTGCAACTACTGGTGAGACAGAAGTCCCAGGTTACTGATGGGAAAAGGGAGGTCTGGCAGCTAGAGGACACTGAGAAACACCTCAGGTAAAAACCTCCAAGAACTTCTTGGTAACCCCATACCTAAGGGCCACGGTATGTTATGCTCTGCTCACTAAGGTGTCTCAGTCTCAGACACTTAGTAGGCAACTCAGTCTTCTATAATTCACGTAGGTTAACTGAAAATTACTGGTTTTTGTTTTGCTATCCCAGAGCCTGTGAGAGTTGCAGGAATTTTCTGGGTCTAATTTACATGTGCCAGCCTTCAACTTGCCACCAACATATGTTGGTAAGGAGAGCTGAGAGGAGACTTGAAGGAATGTACATAAGCATTATATCTCAAAAATCAGAGCTAAAATTATACGCTTAATCCACTTACAAAGCCTGTTTCTCATTGCAGCACAAGTAATCACCCCTGTGATTCTGCTAAATTGACTGGTGTGTCCCAGTTAACATCTTGTACCACCAAGTCTGTTTAGATTCCTATAGATTAATTTCAGTTTTGAGAGTTAGAGATAGCAATAGTTGGTTCTCAGCTACCTGAAACACTAATCACAGGTGTTGGGTACACATAGAATTGTATTGACATTTAGTTCCAGAAGCAGTAACCTTTTGAAGTCACAAGTTCATGTTGAGTGTCTTGCTAAAAAAAAAAACCCCAAAAAAAACAAAACAAAACAAAAAAACAGACAAAAAAAAAACCCAAAACAACCAAAAAACCCAACCCAACCCAACCATTTGCGTCATTCCAACAATTTTTTTTTGCATAAGTTAGTGTTAATGATTGGCTAAAAGCCACCTCATCGCCTTATCACAATGATGCATTTGTGTGGGAGCAATATCATCATTCCTCTTTAAAGTTCAAATTACACAAACTCTCCCTTTACTCAGCAGCCAAGATACTTTCTGAGGAATTTCTTAGGAGTTGAATGAAGGAACAGGTCAAAACAAGCTGCTGCCCAGTGCCATCCTAGATAAACCCTGGCATACATACTTGCCTAGAAACCTAGAAAGAAAGGATCATATCATCTCATCATGGCTTTTTGATGTGGTTGTGCGTTGCGGCATCCTGAACACTCACTCCCTATTTCAAAGCCTCAGAAGCAGCGAGGCTGAGCCACAACTTTCTATTCCTTTGATGGAAATTTGGATCCATGGGTTTTGTTGGGGGTGAGGGGTCAGGGTGAAAGAGTATGAATTGCTAAATTAAAAGAGAGTTACATCTGTGGTAACAGATATTTTCCATCCGCAAGCCAAGAGTCTTTTCATAATTGTACTTCCTTGAACAGATTAGCTCTGATTAACAACTGCTTTTTGGAAGCCTGTGTTGCAACATCAACTCCTCCCAGCTTTTTGGTTATTCCTCTCCACTTCATTTACAAAAATATGAGCTCGCAGCTGGTGTTCGCTTCTAACCTCTGCTCCCTTCTTGCTCAGACAAGAGATCCTGTATGCCTTCATGCCCTCGGAGGTGCCTGGCTGAAGGTCAGCTCCGGAGCACATCTTCCACCAAGAAACTGAGCAAACTTCAAACTTCATGAAACTGTCTGTCTCTCCATCACACCATACCAGGGCAGTTAGGTGTTACATATTCTCTTAAGGCAATTTTGTCCACATGAACTCTGAGTGTCTCTTTCTGATAACTGTATTTCCACAGATGCAGCCGGCACCTTCAGACAACCACTTACGAGACAAGGGCATGAATGGAGAGACATAGTGGGTCAAAGGAACAGCCTCCAAGAGCTGAAGGCAAGAAGCAAGGGAGTTGCACACACACAAGCCAACACTGCTCCTGACTTCAGGAGGTTTTTTTGTTTTGTTTTTAACAGCTGATCAGTAGAATACAGACATGAAAGATGCGCAATATGTCACTGTTCCTCTGTGTTCTCCTGTGCTCTGCCCCCACCCACGCCCTCTGGAAAAATGGGATCCTTCCAAACCAAATTCTGAACTACTTCAGCTGAAAAAAAGCTAGAATGCACTAATCCCACCCATGTATGACAACGGTCACTTTTATCCATAAACATGAGTGCCATATTGGCTGGCACAGATAGCCATGTGATATATAGATACTGTATTATTTCCAGTGTGCTGCACAGTACAGGTTCAGAAGATATGAACTTAAAGTCTGGCCTATTTAAACAAAACTGAACTCAAAGCATATCACTATACCTGCTCCTAACAAAACCACCCTTTTTTCTATTCCTACAAGCACTTTTTCACAGTTTGTTAAGCCTCCTTTTATGCCTCTTGCCCTCTGAAGGACTTGCCCCAATACTTGGCAGGATACACCAATGTGCACTTCCAGTCAAGTGAAGGAGCACCCAGGCAGGGTGAAGAATTTGCAAATTGCAGATTAAGGCCTGAGAAATGAGGACAAAGAAAAACAGACAAAGAAATGAAATTTTTCCCCTGTAACTTACTGCTGCCAACATTAAAGAACAAAAATAAGATTCATGGAGGCTGTTTGGGGAGGAAGAAAGGAAAGAAAATGTGGGGGCTGCACATTAGCTAAACAGAAATACACATTGATGGTCACATACATTCATACATACAGTCTGCACGAAGCAGATGATGTGCATTTGAGACAACCACCTGCTTCACCTGTTGACATGTGTCGACATGCATATACTCCTACTCATGGACCTTGCCTTGATGGAGGCAATGTAATACAAACTGCATTTCAATAATACAACTGCAGTTTCAAAAAATTAGGGATAACTTTGAGTGTTGTTATTATTCAAAACCCTTGCCATCTCTGGAGACTTTCATTTAATGTGAAACCAGAGCTGATTTTCAATGAAGTTCATTCTCTTCACATGAGGCCAATATGCCTTATCTAGTTAAAAGACGCTCTGCCTCCACGATTAGACATCTGATTTCATTAAGACTTCTGAAAGCATTTAATTAAGGATCCTTCCTCTTTCCACATTTCTGCAGTCACACAATATTGAAGACACCAGGTGATTCTTTCATTTTCATTTTGTACCCAGTAGCTTTCAACAACTGCTCCTTGAGCTGGAAGCCTTTCTGCTGGGCCCTGGCAACAACACCGTAGTAACAGCAACACAACATACGACACGTGCACTTGTCTCTGGGACGTAACCAGAAGAAGCAACTGCAGCTCCAGGGCTTTGGGCCACAATGAGGAGGAAAAGGCCGGCCAGGTCCAGTGTCTACCTCCAGTAGGCAGCATGTCTTCTGAGGTTTTGATATTGATGTAATCAGTCAGGAAAGGCAGCAAGGGAAAGATCTGGTTTCAGTTCAAACCAGTAAACATCTGAACTTAAAACACGTAGACAAAGAGAACAAACACTGAGAAACTAATATCCAAACAAACCTCATTTAACCCAAGATTTTGCTTTTCTGATTTTTTTAAGGACCATTTATAATTCTGACAAAGTTATAACACCATTCCTGACTTGGCATTTGTTCCACAAAACAGAGAAAACAAGAAGAGTTACAAGGTCCAAGACAAGCAAAGTGTTAAGCCTGCAGGCCATCCCTCTGCCTTCACTCCAGGGTGCTCTCACCTCCTCGCTCCGTATATCCCACCACCAAACCAATTGCACCGTAGCAGCTGCAAATGCCAGAGTGTGGAGAGGAAAGCAAGGGCAGGGTGAAGGCTACTGCAGCAATAAGGCTTCTTGGGCCCTTTATTGACAGGGATGACCTAGAGAGACTGCCGGGAGACCCGTATTTATCCCTTGGTAAGGCAACTCATTTACTGCAAGTTGCACACAACCTAAAACAAAGCTCAGGGAATACAAACCGGAATCCAATGCTGCAAACAGGTCTGTTCATCTATAAAATCCTTTATTGTCGCTAGACCCCAGAGGACCCGTTAAGCTCCCCCAACTTTTTTTCTCCTCAGTGTCTCTGTGTAAAATACAGGAGCAGGATTCCTCTCCAAACAGTGATGATCTTTCCAAGCTCACCACTGATATCACACCGTCTGAAGTTAAACTTTGAGAAATGACGTTCCTGCCTTCTATTCCTCAGCTACAATAAACCAAAATTTATCAATCTTCTTGAAAAAAACTTAGCTCTATCCAGACAGTCAAAAAAAAAAAAAAAATATATATATATATACTATCAAACTTGGTGGATAAATACACTCCTAGAGATAAAGGTCTGCGATGGGCGAGTTTCAGCTGCTGGAAGATACACGTTGACCAGCGAAGCAGCCCAGCCCCAGGCAGAAGGTTGTTTGCTCCCTGGCCTGGCTGCTGCGGTGGTGCCCAGCTGGACTCTACAGCACCCAGCTACTGGTCACAGCCACGCCAGCCAGCCACAGAGGACAGCTGGCTCTTCAAAACGATGCACCTCATGGTGCCAAACACATAAAATGTCACTGCTAAAATCTACAGATGAATCAACTATGCGCAGAGCATTGACGAACAGTAAAATAGCAAAGTAAATGACAAAAAGATTACACTCAATCTGCTCGCGTGCATGTGTGTTTACTTGCATGTGTGCGGAGCAGCAACCAGACATGAAGGTGCCCATTTAAGCGGTGTAACATATACAAGTGGACCAATAAAGACTGCAACTAAACATGTCAAATGCATTCAGTGAATACACAGCAGTTTACCTATTTGGATATACTTCATTTTTCAGGCCATTTATCTACACCCTTAAAATAACTTTACTTACAAGTACACAATCAATAAATATGGACAGTGATTCAATTTTCTTTTTCCAAATGGAAAACATGGTCCATGTGACCCTAATCCCTCTGTAAAATACCCCATCAAAAATACCATATAGACACACATTAAAATATTTTCATTATTTTTATACGTGCAAATAGGCATATTTAATATGCACACAGAAGCTTATACTAAAAAAGTGTTCTCCAGCCATTTGCCACCATGACTACTCATTAGGCTTTATTGCACACAAAACCCGTTTTGGAACTTGCAAAATACATAATGTTTCCACCGTATTCATAGAACAAACCAATTCCTCTCAGAAAGTAGCAGCTGAAGCCATGCACGTACAGTGGCCAGGAGGGAAGTGTGAGTCCACAAGCAGGTGGGGGTAGCTGCTAGAGGTCTGAATTGAGCAAGGGGACCCGGCAGGCAGAAATGCACTTTCTGGTACTTGGGTGCCCTGGGACCTGCTCACTGGGCACTGAAGGCATGTTTCCAAGCACCTGCTGACAAGTGCAGTTCTCAAACGTCAGACCCTAAGAAGAGCTCATGTTAAGAATAGTTTGGGTTTACGCACACCTGGAAGAGTGAAAGAGTTGAATGCCACGGTATTGAGTATATAGGGTCCCTCTGGAATGGGAATATTTAAGCAGCATTTCAGCCCGAATGAAGTGAGAATTAGCAAGCAACAATGAAGAAGACCCCATTTGGCAAAGTGATGTAACGTGGTACATTTAGCAGCTGTCAGATGAGTCGGGCAGGGGAAGATAATAGGAAGGGACTGTGATGAGATGGGCAGTACGCTGCTGTTTTGAGTTTGTTACTGACCCAGGGCTGATCTTGACACCGTCAGGGCCTGAAAAGAAGTCAGACCACAGTGGGCACCCAAAGCAGCAGCCCTGGAGATACTACCAGGAGACCTGCACTTATCCTTGGATAACTCAATTCAATTTCTGCAGGCTGCACACAACCTAAAATGAAGCTTGGACCCTGACACTGCAGTAAGGTCTGTCTGCCTCAAAAATCCTGCAACAGAAAGTCACGCTGAGCTTAAAACCAGTCAAGCAAGCTGGGGTGAGCTCCACAGGTCAAGACAGGAGTACTACATGGGGGGGATAAAAAAAAAAAAAAAAAGGCATGCAATCAATTGCCTCATTTTTGGCAAACGCACAGTGGACAGAAATGATCACCTCAAGCACTCCTAGCTAATTGACAATCTGTCCATAGCCTGCTGCAAAGCATTCTGAAAAGCAAATGAGATTATTAACTTTCAATTGGGCACTGCTACATAGTTACAAGTCAGTTGCCAGAACAACAATATTAAATGGAAAAAGAAGTTGTGAGGACTGAAAATTTGTCAGGGAGCCCAGGATTTACCGTGAGGAGTCTGTCCTGTAAGAGGAGAAAGGAAACTTGATGTGCTAGTGAGTGAACGACCATCAATATTAATGAAGAGGAAAATATTTGTAGCAGTGCTCGGGAAAACAGCACCTTACCTTTACTGGATAAAGGATGGGAATACTTGCTCATCGCTGCAGCACGGAAGCAGAATTCCAAGTGTTTAAATATGTAAACCCTGAAGGCCTGGTTAAGCCAACTACAAAATTACATCCTACAAAGCTTCACCCTCCAAATACTTTCCTCCTAGGATGACCACTTGGTTTGGTTAAAAACATCAGGAAGCATAAACAGTGATGAGTGGCACCTAGGGAAAGAGCCAGAGCAAATGCAAACCAAGGCAAGTTTCATATAACAGGAACTGTATTAAATAACGAAGCAGCAACTGATAATGGATGTTAGGCTGAACCGTGTCTAGTACAGCTAAATTTAGAGCAGATCTATAACATAACATGGTTTTCTGGTAAACAAAGTGTTTTCATATCAGGAAGGGGGTGGCTGTGATGCTGGAAGTTGATATGAGAGGAGATGGGGTTTTACGGATACGTAAGAGGTAGATAAAACTTCATAGAAAGCTCTCTGATTTTTGATTCTATGTCTCACCTCCGCTTTCTGCAACACAAACCCACATCTGCTGGGGACATCAGTGACTTCAGACAGCAGTCATCACACCAGCTTGCCACTCCAGAGGAACGTGCATTGGGAGACAAGAGGTAACGCCAGCCCCGGTGTCGAGGCAGAAGGATGCCAAGAAAAGCCGAGGACGTGACTCCTGCTGCCCCGGAAGGCCTCAGGCAACAGCCAAAGCAGATTAAGCAAGTGCCTCAGGTCAGAAAAGTGCTTATCATAAACAGATAAGGATGGCTCAGCTGCAAGCCCAGGCAGCCACATGAAGCAGCTCACAACTTACGTGAACACCAATAGTAAACCAAGACGCAAGCTCAGGAGCTTGTGTGGTACCGCAGCAGTCTGCGACGTCGGGTTTAGCTGAGAAACGATGGAAGTGCTATGGGGACCACCGTCCTGAGGAGCCTGCCTACCCCTCCTTCAAAGCCCCGAGAGAACAATTTTGCTTACATCTTACCTTTGCATTGTACAATATTTGCTTCCTTGTAAGAAAACACACGAGATAAGGCAAGGAGGGAGAAAAGGGTCAGGTAACACAGCCTGCCTGTTAGGAGGAGACAATACCGATATAGTCACTTGCCAAACCCCTCATGCAAAACAATCCGCAGTCGGATGGAAACATTGCCTGACAGAGCTCAGGAGGCTCCCAGGGAGCAAACTGCTGGTATCAGCACAATGCAAATAGATGAAGGAAAAGTTCACCGAAAGCGCTGCTCCAAGGAACAATAACGCAAGTTTATTTGGTAGCTGGTGGTCAGGCTTTCACTGGGAAATTAGCTACTCTGTGAGTGGCTCTTGAGACTGAAATGCCCCAAATACTCCCTTAATCCCTCCCTCTTTGTTTTTAGTTAGAACTAAATGTATAATATTAAAAAAAAACCCAAACAAACAAAAAAACCAAAACAGAAACACATCCAAATAAGAACACAGCAATTGCACTCTGGATTATTTCCATATGAAGCCTTAATTTCAAACAGATGATGATCATTATGTGCAGCAAACAAGAGTAAAAAATACTGAGTAATGGACTCTGAAATGTAATTATTTTAAACAACCTACTTAAATAACAGCTAGCACACTAAACCCACACATGGGCAGTTAAGAAAGCAGAAGCAGGAAGACTGAAGGCTCGCGCTTCTCAACACAGCATCGAACGCGCTGGAGGCTGATGCCACGTGCGTGCTCTGCTCCTTCCCCCTCGCCTTTCCCCTTTGAACTCTGGTATCACCCAGACGCAGCTCGGGAACTTTCTGCAGCAAAAGCCTGACCTAACTATAGAAAAGTCCGGAACAGTTTCCCCACCGTAACTCTTTGGCACATGGCGCAGTTGTCAGAGGATGACATTTATAGCTGAGAGAAACTTTTCTGGTAGAGCTGTGCATCAGAAAAGGAGTCCTATTGTGTCATAGTAGAAAACCAATGTTGTCCTCCGAGGGCTTTTAGTCTTAGCTTACAGGTTCAGAGCAGTATTATTATTTCTAAGTTAAAAGCAGACCATGTTATTTTATTCAAATCCTCTCCAACTCTTCTTTCTCTCTCTTCAGCATTCTTAGTTTACTGGAAGTAATTGAAAACTTACTGGCCTTCTTCAGCTGAGCAATATGAAAGACCAAGTCAGTTCTAGGCCAGTTCTTGAGGTACAGCAAAATATAAGCACAGAAAGGAAGATTCCCAGGAATGACTACTATTTGCATCCTGAAAAGCAGGGTGGAAATTACATAAGATTCTGTAAATTTCTTATTTAGTTTCAGAACAACCGAGACTTAAAGAGCAACATTGTACAGGACTGAAGTTCAGCTCTATGTAGCAAAACAGAAAAGCAAAGAAGCAGATGACTTTTTTAAAATCACAAGGAAGTTGTAGTTCTTGCATTCCTCCCCTCCCATGCAAAAATAAAAAAAATGAAGACCATCACAGATACTTTCAATTTACTTACCCAGACAAGCACAGGAAAGACCATTTATCAGCAGTGCAAATTAATAACTGGAGCCACTTCTACTCTTCAAATTAGGGCACTTGCTGTCTGACAAAGCTAAATCAGCAAACTACATGGAAGTCATGGATAACCATCTTGAAAATGTTAACCATTGTGCTCTGCATCAAGATGTGGTGGCAGCTGCAGGCTGGTTTTACATGACCAGCTGGGAACAGTTTCAGTGTCATGTAAAAAGCTGTTTGATAGGAGCTTAAAAGATTTGCTTTCTCATTCTTCGTATTACTCTGTTTTCTTGGAAAGGGACTGGAGCTGAGTACTTTGGAGGGGCTAATTCTGTGCTTACGCCAGCACTTTAAGCCAGCTGTGACAAAGTCTGACAGGACAGCTGGTAATTACTGCTAACCCTACAAGATACTAAAATTTCAGATCACAGAACTCACAACATTATTAGGCACAGGGAAGAGGTTTTCATTTCTTTCACGTGATTTTATGGCTGCCTCTGGCCTTGCACAGTTATACTTATAGTAACTGCGGCTCCTGGCTTTAACAACAAAAAAAAGGGGCTGCCAGAAATCAGTCCAATGCAAACACTTCAAATCTGTTTAAAACAATTATAAAATGGTTTTCTCTAAGATTTGATCACTTGCTGCTATGCAAAAGATTTTGCTTGCGATGCCCAGAAGTTTTCGGAAAGGTTTTCATTACACAGATGAAAAAAACCTGCACATCTTGGGAGAAACTCACAACACAAGTCACAAGTGAGGAGACTGCTAAAGCAAGAGGCCTGGTTTTGACCGGTCCAGGTTTGCTCTTCACAGGTACTATTAGCTGTACAAAAACCATACTGATGGCTAACAGCCACCAGCAAGATCACTAGCATCCTTGATAGCAGCAAACCAAAAGAGTGCTTTTTTTCTTTTTTTGCACCTTTAAAATGTTGTCAAAATCAAAATGCTTGCAGGCACTTTATAAGCCATCTGGAACCAGCGCTGGCATCAACCTATTCTGTCTTTGCCACCAGCTTTAAGCTGTCACTTTGAAAAGGATTGCACGTTACGGGTAGACGCAGCAGAAGCCATTTAGGCCAAGAGCAGCCAAGCAATCCGAAGCAAACACAGGGTCCATCGTGTGAGGTGGCAAGGACAGCAGGAGCCCAGGCCAGTGTTAGCACTGGTTTAGCTGCGTCTGCCCCAGCGATTCAGTCGAAAAGGCAGTCAAATGAAACCATGAATACAGATCTTCCCTCTGAACGGGGCTCCGGCTTTAGATATATGATACTTTCGCAACGGGGAAGAAGAGCAGAGAGGAGGTAACGTCAGAGAGATATACCCAGTGTGGGGAAGGTTTTGAAATTTAATGGTGCCTTTGGTCCCTGGTTTGACATCAGAAAGAGAAGGGTGGGTGGTTGCTCTGACTCGGTGAGAGAAAAACCACATGAAGCAACTCTCCGTAACAGCGTAAACGGTGGGAGGCAGAATTACAAGAATAATTACAACCGAGGAAAGCACAGAGCCATGGCAGGGCAGCAACACACCACACCTGCTTACCTTCTGCTCTGCCCCAAGATTAAGCCTCTGGTGTAACTACCGAGTTACATTTTTGGCATTCAAGGGCGGAGGGGAGGAGGAAGAGTGAAAAGACATGTTGCCATGCCAGAAAATGGAAGCAGACCCAAAAAGGAAAAAAATGAGATTTTAGCTGCCATCACCTTCAAAATATGCCACCAATTCTTTGCAACACGATGTGTTGTGTATTCTTTAAGGGTAAACATTTCAAAATATTCAGCCACGGAAGTGTTGTTTTTTTCTTTAAAATATCCCTTTATTTTTTTCTTCCCATGAACTAGATGCTCAGGCTGACAGCTGCAGAATCCTGCCTAGCTAGGCTTTCTGTGCAATTCAGTGGAGACATTTAAGACTAAACACAGTGTCTTAGATTCTCTACTTCCCTGTACCTGCACCTTCCCATCCAACAAAAAGGGAATCTGTTGTTTTTCCTTTGACTGTTAAGCAAAACTTTCTTTTCTTTGAAAATTAACCTATTCTACGCATGAGGGGGGAAATGGAGAGAAAGACGAGCACCATTTTTCAATGAGAAGAGAAGGATCGCTTTTGTGGGCTATCCCTTTTGCAAATGAAAATTGAACAGGGCATGGAGCGACTACAATGGCCATTCTGACACAACCACCACTGTTGTGCTTCAGAGAAAGCCCCTCTTACCAAAATTCCAGTCCTGGAGCTGGTGCTGCTTTGACCCTTAGAAAGACACTTCCCCAGCCTCGGCATGTCCACCTCTTTCAGGATATCCAGAAATCCCTCCTGTGAAGCAGACACAAGCGATGCCACGAGAGCGCCGAGAAGTCACAACGAGCAAATCTTCAGAGGGATGCTTGTTCGGTTCACAATGTTTCATGTTTGTTTCCAGTTGTCATCATGTTTTAACAGACCTCTGCTCTTGTCTCTCAATAATGTGCCTCTGTGCCTACCACAATGCTCTGAAGCCCAGATCCCCAGGCTTTGCTCAGCAGCTGCAGCCCAAAGCAAAAGTGCCCAGCACATCTCTGCAGTGGCAACGTGCAGAGCTGGCCTTCCTCCCCGAGCTGGTAGTTCCTCACAGAGGTGACAGGCATTAGTTACCTGCCCATAAGAAGCAGGTGAGCTCAGTCACCTGTTTCAGAGGAAGGATCATAAAATAAGAGGTTTAAGTTTAGCTAAAACTTGTGAAGACATCTCTTTTTTCCAGCAGTGATCCAGATACCACTTTTGGCTCTCCTAAATTAAAAGAAAAATAATTTCTTTCTCCTAGGACTCAGCTATATGTATTTATTCTAAGTTACTTGAACCAACAGAACGACTCCTGGGAAAGCATAACTTGCCCCTGTGCTGACCCTAAACATTTCCCATCTAGAGTGGTTGCATATGCAGCAAAACCTGGTTAAGAAGATAGGCCACCTTGGACTTTAAAGGAAAAAAACCCTGCTTTCAGAAGCAGCAGAAATTAATCTTTGAGAAATTCAGAGAAGCAACAAATTCAATTGTTCATTGGGTTTTTTTTTTTTTTTACTATCCCCCTACCTGTGAAAAATTATTAAAGCATAGTATGGTCACTAGCAGGGCTGGCTTTTTTTGGCTGTTTTTTTGTTTTTTTTTTCTGATGTGCCAGCAAGGAACAAGTCTGTTCCAAATCACATTTACCCCATCACCTTTTAATCCAAACCCCATCAGGTAGAACATGAGCTCCCATTCCTTCTCTCCTTGATTATATACAGATGTATTAAATCTATTTTAGCTAGTTAACATTCCTAGTCCAGGCACATCCGAAAAAAACTAAGATGAAATTTAGAATCATCAAGCTACATCCACCGGATACAGGAACAATCACTTCATTAGCCTTTTGCAACAGCTTAGTTTTCAACAAGCTTCATGCTCTGAATGATCAAGACAGTCAGATGTCAAGGCTCACTTCATCGGTTTAAAAAAGTCATACACGAGTTTGCAAAAAAGTGAGATTATCTCTATCTGGAGTTATCCAAATTGCAGTCTACTTGCTCATTTGCATCTTGGTTACACATATACCACAATTCTTTATTTGTAGTATCCATAGTGGGGAAAGTAACTCTTCTGCTCTTTGTGTTTGGGATACAGATGTGCCTAGCACCATCCAAGTTCCTTCTCAGCCACTTGACTGATAGCCACAAACTCTCAGGACTCTTATGGAAAGGAGGGAGGAAAATGAGCACACACACAGGAATTAATTCCAGTTGTGGGTTTTTAACTATTTTGTTATCAAAGGAAAGATGTATGGAGTCACCTATAGTGTTAACACGAAGGGCCCAACATCAATAACTACTTGTCAGAGGGTTTCTTCTCACGAACAGCAACTTCACAAACACCTTACTGACACCACCTTAGCCCTAAGTGCCCACATCACCTACTTGAGAAGTGGCAGGAAGAACACTTAATATAACCCAAACTGTAGTGAAGTACTCTGCAAAGGAGAAGGACACGCTGCATACACAGAAGTGACCATTCCCCTGGCTTTGTCAACTACTACAGACAACCTTGGGTGGACTCATCTAGAGAACCTCATACAATTGACAAAGGCAAAACTGTCTGTGGGAATACTGTGAAGCACAGCTTTCGAGGCGAGCAGTTTAATGAAAAACCCAGGTACCTTTGTATCACAATTAAAATGGACCTCACATTTCTACAGGAGGAAATTTAAGCTGAACTACCGCATCTCAAAAAAGCTCCGTTTAAGGTTGCTGTGGGGTAGGGGAGTTATTATCCATAAGTGCTTTTATCTTCTCTATTTCTGGCAGAATTTGTCCTTCTTGCAGGCATCTTCACAGACAACTTCCATCAGGCGACGGGTAGGATTCATCTAACTTCCTTATGGAGCTGTAATGTTATGGAATAGTGAACACAGCAAAGGACAGCAAACAAAAAAACCCCAAACCCCTGTCGTGGTTTCGGTTTCAGCCCAGCCGGTAACAAAGCACCATGAAGCCGCTCACTCCCCCCCCACCCCCGCCCCTGGCCACAGTGGGATGAGGAGAAAATCCAAAGGCAGGCTCGTGGGTCGAGACAAGGACCGGGAGGGATCACTCCCCACTTATGGTCACGGGCAAAAGACAGGCACAACTTGGCGAAGAAACAAAATCCATTTCATTTACTACAAATCAAATCAAACACACAAGGGTATTAGGAAGGGAAACCAAAACTCAGAACACCTCCCCCCACCCCTCCCGCCTTCCCGGCTCAGCTCCATTCCCGGTGCTTTCTACCTCCTTCCCCCGGCGGCGCAGGGGAACAGGGGATGGGGGTTGAGTCAGCTCCCCACACATCGTCTCTGCCGCTTCTTTCCTCAGGGGGAAGATTCC
>VYZV01014843.1:19301-30322 GCA_013401275.1 Pandion haliaetus | reverse complement strand
CCCCACACACTGCCGGTTCCCCTTCTTCAATCTGTTCTCCCAGAGGCGCTACCACCGTCACTGATGGGGTCGGCCTGGGCCAGAGGTGGGTCCGACTCTTTTGGAGCCAGGGGAGCTTCTAGCAGCTTCTTACAGGAGCCACCTCTGCAGCCCCCTCCCCCACCACCAAAGAAAACCACGCAACACAAACCCATAACACCCACAAAACAAAGCCCAAACCCTTTACAACATGATGTCTGCAAAACTGAAGGACAAACCAGTTTCCTCCAGTTCCCACTGCTCTAACCAGCAATATTAAGGACTGTAAGAACAAGTCTGAGAATCATACATGGGTATATACCGTGTAATCCTTTTTGACGTAGATGAGAATATCTTGCAAGGCAGTAGAGATGTATGCTCCTAAAAGAGCTGTCTCACACCCACGCGCAAGCACAGGAGAATTGTTGGGCACAGTACTCCATGGTTCTCCCTCAGGAGGTCTGGGAGAAGGGACAGCATCACTGAACAGCTCTGAGAAAGTGATAAAGACATTCCCACTACCACTACAGTCCCCACCAAACCTCACTGATTCTTACCAATATTGCCATCATTACTGAGAGTCTAGTTCTGTCATCCCTTTGAAAAATGAAGGAAAGTGTACATCAGCCTTTCCGGTCCTAGAGCCAGAATCACATCTAATGGACCTCTTTTTTAGTTTCCCACACATCACTGACAGGATGATAACGATTAATGTGTCTTGCTGATGTCCAAGTCAAACACACGATTAACAGGCAGACTCAAATGGCCCCATGTCTGGAAGAAAGTCCATTACACATTCTTTTGATATTTCCTACACAAGATATGGGAACTTGAACCAGTTCAGCCTGTGCACCAGAATATTCAGAGTAAGCAGTAAATGAGCCACAGGCAGATCTGTGACTCAGTGCACCAATGTATCAGTGGTCAACTGCTTCTACACCAATACACAACATTTTGCTGTGTTGTGGATATTATACCAGCTGGTTACATCGTGTTGTCAGCTGCATGTAACATCCCAGCAGATACTGATGAAACACCACACAAAAAGGCATTGCCTCTTCGCTGTTCAGAATAACGTGGCCTCCTCCTCCCTTTACAAGCCAACAAGCTGGTTCTCCTCTAAGCAAATGCTTTATATGGAAGCACTTTTAACTAGCTAGCTAGGCAAAAATGGGACAGAGGCTGCCACCTTACTGAATATCAAATCAGTTCAACCATCAAAAAAGAAAACACTTCAGTCTGTAGTTTGCGACCTTTGAAATGAAATCGTCCATCCATCCAAGTCTGCGATCCTCAGGTACCTGTTGTGGGATTAGGTGAAGGGAGGGTGGCCACGGCCACCTGTCCATCATGTGTTGCATGGCAGCAGCACAGTGGGGGCAGGAGCAGAGGGGTGCTCACAGGCAAGTGGCTTCCAACACCAACTGCAGAGCAGACCAGGTGTGCTGAACTGGAGTGAACCAGGAGCTCTAAAATGCCAACACCTGAGCATAGTTGAAGAGTTATGTCCAGTTACTGTCCTGACAAAAAAAATCCCTTCTCTACTCACAAAGCGTTGACAGGGTGGGATTTTTGGGAACCTGAAGAAAAGAATTAGTTTCTTTTTAGTGATGTCAGTTATTAGTAAGACCACTCCGACATCTGTCATAAACCTGACTGCAGGAACAGAGTTAATGAATTATACTCAAGGGGCCTCTAAAGCTTTCATGAGGCTGGAAGATCACCGATCCAATTGGACTGAAGCATCAGAGAAACAAAGCATGTCTTAGGGGACTGATCTTGACACATTCAAGAGATCTAGTGTCTGGCAAGTCCTTAGCCAGAAAAAACCCAGACCTTTGGGGTCTGGTTTCTACAAAACCCATGACTCAGAAGAAGATACAATTTCCTTCAAGACGTTTCAGCACTGTTGCACGGGGCCGAAATGCATTTTTCAAGACAAGAGTATGACGCAGAGAAGTGGAAATGGCACACAATGCCTCCCAGCAGTCCAGAACCATGAAAAGGAACAAGAACAATGAAGAGTTTCATTGCACCAGGGACCTCACTGAGCAGGCGTGAGATGGGACCAACTACATCTCATGTACCAAACGTGACAGGCAGGGCTAAGCATGCCTATAACAGATAATCCAGAAGTAAAGCAGCCTCTCAAGTGATAGCCTGTGCACACTCCTGCTGTGGGGCTGAACTTCAGTTACAATTGGTTGAAGTGGTTTAATGGGCTTTGTCTAAACTACTTCACATAAATACGCACATATGCACCATCTGTAATTAAATAATTCTTTACTTTTTCTTTTAGTAATTCACATTCAAGATCATGAAAAATTTGGGCCAGATCAGAAGAATGATTGGCTTTGACTACAAAGGGTAATTTTGAGAGCTACTACATTCAAGCAAGCCATAAACATGGGTAATACAGAGTTGTTTCCCCGTGGTTTTCAGCATCCGGGAATGAGAGAAGATTTTGGGGTTTGAGATTTCTCTCCAGTTTATTCACCCTATTAGCACAGCCACATCTGAATGGAATTACACGTGCAACTTGATCTCACTGCCTCAGGGATACTTTTCGTTTTTCATTTCGCATGGGGAGAGGTTCTTAGCGGGCACCCTGGTAATGGAAATGACACTTTCCACTCCTAGCACTTCCCTGACTTAAAAGACTACAGGAGAAAATTGCAAGCGGAGGGTTCGCTGGCATTCAACAAACCATCACTTACCATATTACAACAATCACTATAGTGACAGCTGTTATATCCCAAGATCCTCGAACACTTACCATCAGAATCGGTCATTTGAGCTGTGTCCATCTAACTGGCATAGATCTGAAACTACCACTTTGCTAATCTGGTTAGCTACCTGAAAACATTTTCAGACCAAAAAGATCCATTAGAGACCTGGATACCCCAATTAATCAATTCACATACATCAAAACCATGACAGAAAACAGCAGCTAGAAAATTCTTCCTATTTTCACTGAACTTGAAGTGACGTTTCTGGTCTGAAACAATCCAGATCATATCGCGCAGCCAAGACAACTACAAAACTTATTCTCAAATTCTTTGGTCTGAATATTTCCAACGCTGAAATTGCCGCAGCAATGAAGGCTGGGCTCCTTTCCCACTCCCTGTGGGCTGGACACAGACCCAACAGTTTTTCTTGGACCACTTAACAGGAGAGGTGCCTCCCTTTGCCAAAGTCAAGTTTGGAGGGAAGGCGTATTTCTAGAATTTAGAGGAAGCAGTGGTGAGGTCTCCTAAAACACTGGTTTACCTCCTTTCTATTAGCAGTTAGCTTTCAGTATATAAACTACAGATGGCCAACGGGTTATAGTCCCAGGAACAGGGAAGTGACATAGCAGACAGAGTATCTGAACAGCAAAGATTTACGATCAACTTTGAAATGCACAGTGAAAGGATGAGAGGCAACAGACAAGTTGCGGGAAAGGAAATTCCCATTAGTTACTGAGATGTCTGTGTGTGTGGAAATCTTCACCATGAGAGGTGTCAAACACACAGGTTGGCCAGAAGGTTGTATCCTTCAAATACTGAGAACTTGACTGGACAAGGCTCTGAGCAAGAAGACAGTCCTGCTTTTGCAGGGGTTTGGACCAGATGACTTGCAGAGGTCTGTTCCAACCCAAGAGAAAAGCAAAAGTGGGAACGTCAGAAAAGTGTGACTGAACCAGAATCATTAAGTACTGAGAAAGAAGTCCAAGTTATTTAAGATAGCAAAATAACCAAAGCTAGGTGATTAAACAGCATACAAGGAAAGAAATGAAAAATCTATAAATTCAACTTAATGCAAAATGGAATGAAAAACTTCTATAGTCCTGTGTTATAAGCTAAATGCTCAGAAGACTAAAATGCCACTGAGGATCACTTCATGAAAGCATTTACTTAATGCACTATTAGAATGCATAATGGATAACACGGACCTAATGCACATCTCTAATGGCAATATATGAACTCATCAGTACCTTAAAGACCATAATCCAATCTTTGAAAGAATAAAAAAAAAAAAGAAAAAAAAAAAGGAGAAGCCTCAGAGAAAGGTGATAAATACAAGGCAGAACTCCACAAGAGGCAAGACAAAAAAGCTTTTTTGAAGAATACCAATACAAAGGGTGAATAATATCAAGGTTATTTGAGAACTCCTAAAGACATCCATCTACTGAAAGAAAGGTAATGCATTTAAAACTGAACAAAAGGAAGTTGTTCAGTGTGTCTTACCAGTTGATTCAGAGGCAGAGGCAAGGAAACCAGTAACGATCGTTTCAGAGGCAGGTTACTATCTATGCCCTGAACCGGTGCTAGGGCAATTACTTAGTTTACTGTCAGAACCAGCAGTTTGCTTTCATCTCAGAGCTCGGTTTTGATATGGAGTAGCATCACATGACTAAATGGCTCAGCATGGTAAGGATCAGGTGACACTGCATGAAACGCAAGCAGAATGCTACAAATGCAATCTCCAAGATTCAGAAAGAAAAGAAGTGAACAATGTAGTGAGTTAGTTTTCATCTCAGTATCACAAATGCTAGTCTCTAGACAACCTATTAGCTATGTAACAATTTTGTTTTCTACCTTAAAAACTTCTATTACGCAAAAAGTACTATTTTGTTATTCAAAGTACTTACTGCACACCATGTGCATCGCCTTCACGTAATATCACAACTATGTTTAGTTGAACAATTCTCAATTATTAGAGTGTTGAGAGTAAGACACAAACTTGGGAACTATTTGCTTTAAGATGATGGTAAGAAATGTTCTTAAAGATCGGAGAGCAAACAGCACTCTGACGTTGTGCAAGTTTGATCATTTTAAGTTTACTTATTCCTGCCTTACCCTAAATTTCTAGTGCTACAATTAAGCTCAGGTAAGATGCAAGGCTCCTAAAGCTATTAAAATCTATTCTGTAACACTTAATTTTTCCCACATTTCTTCATTTGAAAGCATAGAGGAATTGTTAATGTAGTGAAGGAACGCTTTGAGTAACTATTTCTCAGTCAATTTTCTAAAGCATACTTTCATCTCCTTACTTACCTTGAAGGGGAAATATAGCAGAATAAATCTGCCAAGGTTTTGCTCAGGTCTCTGAATGCGTTATATTACTTGAACAAATAGAGCAATTAAGAGGCATTCTGCAGAGTTAAAATTAGAAAGTGAATCTTACTTTTGCTGCTAGCTTGTAACAGATTCTCTCTTTTGCTTACCGTACATATCTCAGAGTAGGACCACTGCTGTGATAAAATGAAAAGCGATTGCTAAGCCCTTTTGTATAGTACTACCATAAAAATAAAGTTACTAAAATACAACTTGATTCCATAATGATAAAACAAACCGGCAGACTGAAACAAAAACATTCACAGCTGTACGCACACACAGGTAACTGTTTTGAGACTTTCAGTATCTAAACAGACTGCAGATGACCTAATCAGATCTGGCACAGTGTAGTTACCCAAAGTTTGTACCATAACATGTAGTACACTTCAACTCAGTTAAAAGGTGCTGGTGTTTGTCAATAAATGTCATTGCACAGGCAAATGAGAAGAGATGGAGAACAGAACGCTGTCTTCAGAGCACGCACAGGAAATTCATGCTAAACACACCAAGCACAGGACAGAAGGAGGATAAAAAGAGTTTACCAATTCTCTTCAAAACACAGCTACTGTTTTGGTTTGGTTTTTTTTTTTCCCCACTTACCCTGCGTGAATTTGCTATCAATGTCAAATAAGACAGCAGTGATCTTTTCTTTTTTCCCCTCCCACATCTGATCTGGGCAATAGCAGCCATAAATGCAGAGGCACTGGAGAGCAGAGTGGGATTTCTACTAGAAATGAAGCATATGCCTAGTAACACAGGTATGTTACACAGTAAGAAAAAACACAATGGGTTGGGTTTTTTTCAGAACAGGTTAAATGAAAATAGCTACAGAGGTTCTAAAAATTCCACCTGAAGACTTCAGCACGAGAAGACAGACTAGATGGAAAGGAATTAAGTATGCCTGTAATTCTGATAGCGTCAACTAATACTCCTATTCAAAGCTGGGACACAGAAGTACTATGCCTGTAAGTGGAGGACCACCACTGGGAGACTACAGCTAAACGGTCACAAAGGAAGCTCACTTTCAGCAGGGAGTTCCAACAACAGCCGCCACATTTGTGGTATGAGAAGCTAGAAGAAAACTCTGGGGGGGGAAGCTATTCCGTGCCCCTGTTTGAAAGGTGCTTAACAGAACAGAGTATTTGAAATGCACATCGCTGAGGGACAGGGAGTCTTTGCAGAAGCCCTGTGTTGTCCACCAACCCAGTCCCACTGCCGAGCACGTGCCGTGGCGAGGTGGGCAAGCTAAGCACAGCCCTCTGCCAGTCAACCAGCACCAGTCACCCCACCACGGGGCTGGCTGAGCTAAGGGGTTTTGAGCCAAGCAACTGGGGGCTGCAGGCACTCTCCAGTCTGCTGCTTCCCCTCCCCATATTCAGCTGGAGAAGAGGGCTACCTTTACAGGTAAGGATCAGTAAGGTATAGGCTGGAAATCAGATTGCTGCTTCAAGCTTTCTGAAGCTGACAACCCGTTACGTGCATTTTTAGTTGTGCAATGATTTTTACTGCAGTTTTATGGGATATAAAATGACTTGTTGAACTAACAAGGGTAAAATCATAGTAAAGCTGAGGCCTGCCTACAAGATTAGTTACATTACGAGCCACGGCACTTAAGTTTTGTTAACAGGATATCGCAGCAGTAACCGTAAAAGTTAAGAATATAAAGTGAAAATGTATTCGTTTTTGTGTGTTCAGTGATGTGCCATATAATTATGAAATCTGACACACTAAATTAAGAAATTTTGAAAACTTACAGGACTTTTGCACTGCACTTCTGATGCTCCTGCTTCTCATTCCATGAAAGGTTATCCACCTCTGATTTAGAGCCTCTTTGCTGGCAATGTTTTTACAGGGATGTATTTTGAGTTTGGGAAATTGTTTCTGAACCAATACATAACCTCATTTTTACACACCACGACCACCACCCCAAGAAGTGCTACTTTGCTAAGATAAACTAAAATAAAATTCAAACATGACCCGAACCATCATTCACTGGTACGCAGCAGAAAAGTGGAAACAGTATTTTGGTGGCTAATATGCAGTATCAGACAACCACAAACTGTACCTCAAACAGTATAAAAGCAGGAGGGACCACACAGTATCTAAGGAGCAAAAAAAAAAAAAAAAAAAAAAAAAAAAAATCTATCGCTTATAAATGATGACACTGTCACGCATCCCATCCTCTTCACTGACTGTACAAAAGCAGTAAGTCTTTTCACATAACCACTAAGGCAGATTATTTTTTTTTTTTAAGTCATCTTAGCACACTTCAATATCTTTCTGATAAAGGTACCATACCATTACTTTCATAAATCCACTTTGACCTCATAAGATTTGCAAGGCTATCCAAAAAGAAGGGTCAGTGAAAGACAGTTACATATTTAGATGCTTCATCTGATATTAATCCCACACCATCTCATCCTATGTATTTTTAAAGTAGCAACACAGTACAGCAATTTGTTAACATTTCCCCTGCTTTGTGTATGAAAAATCTTGTATAGTGCTGCAGAAATAACAGAGATAACACTGACTGAAGCAACTTGGAATAGCAAATCTAAAATGGCCATAACAGCCAAATATAATTCCACACAACTTTTGCATGAGTCTAGGTTTAATTTGCTTTACAGGACAGTTGGCCAAACAATGACATTTATCATAAAAATATCCTCTCCATTAAGCAAATCTCATTTTTCTTTCCAAAAGAAAATTCAATGTATACTCTGAGCGTTCAGTGGCTCATTTTCAAGATCGGCCCACACAGATTTTTCTTAACAAAACAAAGCAATTCAGTTAAAAAATGCAGACCAATGTAATGACATAGTCATATTGCTTTTGGCTATGTTAACTTTAAAAACCATGCCAATTTAGCTATTTTTCTTTAGGTTTTATTAGAAAAAAGCAGCAGATCAACATTACAATTCAGAGTCTAATCTAAATATGCACTTGACAATGAAGCACATCTGAATATGAAGTGAAAAAGGATTCCAGAAAACCTTCAGTTTTGCCAATCTCCTGCTACCCAATTCATGTATCTTTTCTTCTGGCTTTCTCATGACTGAAATCAAACAAGGAACAAAAGATTTATTGCTATGAAAACAAAACCGTAGTACAGTAGCATGAGTCTTGGGCGCTAAGTGTATTCCATCAAGTTAACTTAATAATTACAAAGTGTACTTAAATCTTTTGTTTGGCCATGAAAGTCCATAAGCTGCCTGACCCAAGTATAAACTGAAACGGCAGGCCTGGACAAAAAAAAAATTTAGACAGCATGTTAACCTCCAGTTTTCAGACAGTAATAAAAAGATACAATTCCAACAGCCAAGAAATTAAAATTTAAAAAAAGAAAAAAGTTGATCTGACATTCAAGAGCTAAGTTTATTCTTATGCTCATTTTTGTTTGCGCCCAAAACAATTTTAGACTCACCAGAAAAAAAAAAAAGTGTTTATGGACTATCGCACAATTGAAAAAGAGAAACAATTGCCTTTTGACTTGGATATTTTCCCCACTGAGGTATAAAATCTACATATAAATTTGATACTTCACTATAACAAATTGTACTTTTCATAGTTCTGATTTAGTTTCCATTAAACCCTGTTTAATTTTTGTTTTTAAACCACAGAATTCTTATTTCATGTTACTGAATCTGGTTTCCAGCTCTCTCTCTCATTTATTTGTGGATCTATAGTAGTCTGATTACCACCACTAACCAGGAAAAAAAATTCTTGGAACTTTCTTCATTACAACAGCACTGTCAGCAGAGGTTACTGATGTGCAAGCAAACTACAACGATATGCAGCTCTTCGGAGACTATTTCATTGATTATGATTCCACTGTCCAAACGTTCTCTAAATTATTTGCCGGAAGAAACTCTTTCGATCTTGTAAACATCAGTGGGTGCAGTTTCACTAGTATGTGTGCTAGTTTCACATCCTTACACAGGAAGGCTGGTTCACAGCTACTGAGAAGCTGCAGGAGTTCTAACAGCTGACGAACTGTGGATTCTGCCGAGCAGAAGTTTCTTCTGTTGCTACTTAACAGCGTAGCCAAAGTATCAGCCGAGGTAGCCCAGTCAATCCTTGCTTTTCTTTAGAACCTCTCAGAATATTTCTGGAAGGGTGACATTGCGAAGCAGCCACTGCTGCGAGCGGCTGCCGTTGCAGTCTCTGATGCTGGGTACCTGGCTGTCCTCTTCAGTTGCTTTGTCCAGGCACTGGTTACTGTTCACATGCAACAGGGTTAATTTCTTGAAGACAAAATAAATAAAGAAATTAGTTTTACAAAAGTCACCAGGCAGAAGCTAACCAAGAAGTTTCTAGTGGCCATTAAAATTCTTCCACAGGTATGTAGGAACTAGACAAGACCCCTTGGTTACTGACTCCAGATCCCAATCCTAAAGAACACTTAAATATGCTATTTGATGTTGTAGATACTAAAAACACAGCTTCATGAAAAACAGAACAGTCTGAACTTTTAAATGACATTCTTTATCAAGCAATATCCACCATTCTTTAAATAGGACTATACAGCTAGGGATCTTGAGGAGTTAGAAATTAAAGTTTTGTAAGATATACAACTTCAGTTATCAGTTACAATCGTAGTTTTGATCAGATTAGAATAAACACATTGAATATATATACAAAAGTACTCTTTCTTTCTCAGCTGGGGACACAAAACTGACCTTAGACTATGTTTTTTTAATACTATGTTCTTTTAAAAAAGTATGTTCTTCTTTTTAAAAAAAGATGTGTACAAATTCACATACATATATATCTTTGCCAATACCTAATAATCTTACTTATGCAGTCTTCCATACACCACTCCGTCTATCTCGGAGCTATCCTCATGGAGAAGAGAACTTTGGAAGTTGCATTTCCTGCCACTGTACTATGGATACTCATCAGTGCCTCAACTTGCCTATGGTACTGACAGGCATTGCTATCGGTATTTCTTCTCTCACTCAGCAGCACAACCAGGACACCGGACTGACTGAAAAGTGGCAGAACAGGCTGGCCTTATGTGCACAAAGAGCAAAGGGTAAAAAAAACCTAACCAAAAACCCAAGCCCATCAACCTCCTGCACTCATACAGCAGCTGAAGAACGAAGAAGGGAGTTGGAACTGACTTAAGTAGACAAATAACTAACACAAAGCTTCCCCCCACCCTCTCCTTTCTTTTTCTTCCCGGTAGACATTAAAGGAAAGGGGGCTTCTTACATGCCTCCTGGACAAAGGCAGAAGGAAAAAAAAAAAAATACAGAAAAATCACCCAACTATGTGGGCAAGAGTTCTTGCTGAGTATTCTCTAACTTATTTTTGTGCTTTATTAGCTAGCTTTCAGAAAAGTTCTGAAGATTATACCTAGGTTTCCCACTGACAGAATAATGAGAAAAAACACATACAACAAAATTTATGGCTAAGGATCGACACAGGGGAAGCCTGTTTTACAGTCTGTGGCAATCATTGCAAGACAGACTGTTGCAATTAGGTGTCTAAAGATGCAATGTTCTTACCATCGATAAGATAGAAACAAAATAAGAAGCACTTGTGTTTGGTGAATCACTGCATGTAGTAGTATTACTCATCTTATTTACTTAAGTCAGGTAAACTAACTACATTAAAAACAAGAATGAATGGTTCCCAAGACACAAACTCAATCATTTCAATTAACATTTAGTCCTGAAAGCCTTCAGCAGCTTTCTTCAGTCTCCTATCACCAGTTGCTAGCAATGTGCAGAAATCCCAGTAGAGATTCACCATGTTGCACATTAACTGCCATCCTAATCAAAAAATCATCATTCATACATGTTTCCTTTTTGTCTTAAAGGCTGTAGGTTTCATTAAAACCTCAGCTACTAAAATCCATAGCAAGTCTATTTAGTAGAAATACTCCCCCCCCCCCCCCCT
>VYZV01014839.1:0-45965 GCA_013401275.1 Pandion haliaetus | reverse complement strand
AGGAAGGGTAGTACTCAAGACCTTCAGAGTTTATGTAGCCCAACAAATTCTGGTTTTGTTGCAATATAAGGAGATAAGTATTGTTTTCCTAAAAGAGGGCACCATTCAGAAGACTTTGAAGAGGAAACCTTGTTTTGATTCCTTGAAATCTATCCAAGATTTTCTGTGTTTCTGTTATTGAGACCTTAGTACTAATATTGAGCTTAACCTATCTCTGTCAGTTTTTAGAAATTGAAGACAAGACCAGAAAACAGCTAAGGAGCTATGCATAAAATTGGGAGTATTTCTTAGTTTTGCCAGTTCTTCTTGATGGTTAGGACACCTTCAGCTAGTACTTGGTTTCCTAGATTCAACTTATGTTATTTAAACACTACTAAAATCAATGGGAAGAGATTAAGATATTGAGTGGTTTCCTACAGAATCCAGTTATGTCAAGGATACTGAAACATCATGACACTATCCTGGAATCCACAGACGAAATTTTTTTATACACTGTTAAAGTAGCAGGTCACAACTGCTTTTAGTCTCCCCCAATTGAGTAATATGTCTCTTTCATGCAGAAAGTAATTGCTTACTAGAAGTCTTAGATTCTCCAACTATTCAAAGCCTACTGTTTCAGTAATAACTAAATAGAGAGATATGTCTTTGTTCTTACAATTTACCTGAACACAATATAGCTGCTAAACTCACCAGCTTCAAATAAGAAGGAGAGGAGCTGCAGGGATAAAAACATCAAGGCTGTTCTCTTTGGGATCAGATAGACATGGGCCTTTCTTCAGGCAATAACAACCATTTTTGAAGAGCTGAGCTTTACTGCATCGAATGCCCTTTTGTCTTTTTGGGCACAACTATATGATAGTTTTAAATATAGGTAATGTGTTAGTACAAGAAAGACCTTTTAGTCCTGAAAATAAGCTAATGGGAAGAAAAAGGATTTTGCCTAGATCAAAAGCAAAAGGTAATGCAACTATCAAACATGTGGTTGAAAAACGCTATGCAGAAACTTTATATGGAGCACTGACTGCAGAGTTGGCTTCTGATCTAGCAGTCCGTCTCTGCCTCCTTCTGTCTGTGTTCAAAGATGATTCTGTATCCAGTATTTCTCATTCATAGCTCAAGGTCCCTCATCCCCATAGTTTTACTTGCTACAGTATATCCATGGTTTCAAAGTTTGATGTTTATGTGCATGTCTTTTATCACTGAGATATGGCTCAGAACAGCATTGTTGCAATAGATTTTGCATAGCCTTCTGACAAACTGGCCAAGTTGTGATTTACACTGTTTGGCATCTTTGGCTATTTAGGTTCTTCCTGATAATTGTTTTTCATGTACTGTGTTAGTGTATAAATGGGAGTTTCTAATTGCATGAGCTCTATTTCTTGGATTGCCTTATTCAAGCACAGAGCTGAAATCTAGAAGAAAATGTTCAATCCCAGCATTCAACCTCTTCCCCCGTTCTGTTATTCAAGAGATTTTTTTAAGGGGCCAAGAGGGTTCTTGACTGGTAGCAAGCCATCAACACTGTTTATCAGATGTTTGACCTACCCCCCCATCCCTGTCATCAGTCAATGAACTTTTAGAGGACAAAACCCTTGCATTGTTTACTTAACAATAAATAAATAAATAAATAGATAGACAATTAAGTCTACAGTTTTGTAATCCTTCACTTGTGAATGAGGGTGCCTTGCTTTTCAGCTTAAGAAAGGAAATAATATTGTATTTCGGTATTTTACTTTTTTTGGATGCTCTTAAACACTTCATTTGACTTTTCTAAGCCTAGGAAGGCACAGTTGTCAATTACTTGCATGTAAAAAATCTGCTTTGTAATATGTGCAGCCAAATTTATCCCTGGTGCAACTTTATTTACTTGAAATTAAAATCAGCTTCTGTTAAATGATTCATATGGGAAATACACAGCTTGGTTAATCAAAGGAAAGCATCCTTTATGATGTGTGTTAGTTTAAATCTGGATTTTTTCTTATATGCATTGCTTGCAGTTATTATGATTAAATATGCAAAAAATAGACTGAATTTGAAAGTAGTGATGCTGGCTAAATGGTATAGTGAAGTACATGTGAAGAAGCTGGTGTGAATATACATATGAGTGTGAATTGTGGTTTACATAACAACATAGGCAATGGTAGTCATAGAGCAGGATAATCAAGTAGGGAGGTGCTGTTCATGAAAAGGGGGAATCTTTATATCAGTTTCTATTCTCTGTAGGTCAGAGTGTTTCAAATGAAGCCAAAGGAGCCTTGCAGCCCGATAGCTGCAGAGAGCCACTTTGGAAAGCTTAAGCATCACCTAATAAATTGTCTGCCAGCACGATTAAGTTTTATAACTCTCCAAGTCTGCTGTAAGATTACTCAGGTATTTTCTGTTATGGATTTGAGGTTTTGGGCCTTTTCCTCATTCATATCTAGCTTTTGTTCTTTTGTATCTATTTGCTAATTTTGCTAATTTTTCTATTTTCAATGTCTTAACGATAATGGTATCGTCACCCTTGTGAAGCTAAGGAATTATGAAAATGCATGCCCTTAAGGCGCATATCCTAGCAGACAAAAGCCAGGATGAGGAAGTAACACCCATTCAGCATTGTGATATATTTACTTTGGTGGCCATGGGAGAAGGCAAGGGATATTTAACCTCCAGAAACAAGGAAAAAAATCTCATAGAATTTAAACTACATGTGAAGTGCATAAGAATGAAAATCTTCTAGAAATGTAGGCAATCTGAAGGAAAGCAAGTCTTCTGTAAATTTAGTGTCTAAATCCAGGACAGATTACAGAACTAAAATCTTGTTTATAGTTTAGCAACTGAAGTGCCTAAGATATTGTTGACTAAACTGTAAGCTGATTGCTTTAATGAATAACACTTCCTTGTACGACTACTGCAGAAAAGCTTTGTGCATTACTTGGGGGTAGGGTGTGAGGAAACCCCAGTATATTGTCACTTAATTGACTTGAAAATGAATGTTATAACATTGTAGAAATGTAAATCAAGAATAATGAATGTTCACAAGGCAAAATTTGGTTCAATAATACACGAAAGATGCATGATTGCATAGATTTTAAATCTAGCACAAATCAATCAATTATAATGCATTAAAATATCAAAAGCTTAGGAAATTTTCCCATCATTTAATACTTAGTTTATTTATGAATATTACATAAAATGAAGGAGTTTATTTAACAATCAGTATGTACAAATGACTGATGGAAACTTTAATCTTTGATTTAATCTCTGCTAGGCTGGATGAAACCAGCCTGCCAGTAACCATAGACACTCTATTAACCTGTCAGCCATCAAGACAAGCTGGCAAGTTGCTACTAAAATGGGCTTGAAAAACAGAAGTTCATGAGTTAAGAAAAAGAGTTAGTACTTCAGAAAAAGTATATGGTTTCTAGATGTGTCCAGTAAATTAATGAACTTTAAAGATAATTACATCGTATGTGTACAAACATTTTTAAAAAATATCTATATTAAAAAGCAATTAAAATTGGAAGAACTAACATTAAACAGAATCAGAAGATTTTGCATATTACCTGTGAGTGCAACTTAGAGTCAGCATGGTCTTTATAAAAAGGAATTGCATAATGCTTGTTTTTCTTAACAGAAATCAAGCATGAATTTTGCATGTTTTTGCAGCCTGAATGTAGATTTTTGGTATAGTGCATACAACTAATCTTAATATCGGTAACAGTCAGCAGAAAATAAAAAGGATTAAAAACCTCCTGAGACAAAGTTAAAAAAAAAAAAAAGTATCTCTAGTTATAGGTTGTCTCCCTTGTGAAAATGAGTTTTCTGATTTGCTGTTAGTTCACAAGGAAAGATATTTCATCAGTGGCTGTTAGAAAACACAGTGAGAGGTAATTGAAGAAAATATATGCTTTACATAAATGGCATTGGCAAAAAGAAAAGTTAGAGAATTGAGGTGAAAACTGAAAAATCAATCATTTAGAAAGTTTACTGATGACAAAGTTATGTTCTTCCTGTAAATCTTAGTTTAGCCCTGTGTGTTTATGTATTCTGGCACAGTCTTGATTAATGTACACAGTATCTGCATCCCCATAGAGACTCTTGAGGACCTCCCCAGAAACATCCACACCACACAGCATGAGCATCTGACAAGCCTTTCTGATTTTCAACAAGATCCTTTTGACACCCATTATGCCCCCGACTTCTATGCATCACCATGCCCAGATGTATGCTACAACAAAAAAGATTCTGCTAACCACTACAATTTGTTATGCACATTAATCTTGCTGCAAGGATAGGACATACTTTAAGAAAAGACTATAAGGTGCTGGGTGAGGAGCTAACATGCTCTAATAGTATTTCCTGCAGGACTGGGCAAATGTTTCATTTCTGTGATGCTGCAGGTAGCAGTCAGGAGGGATACCTGGCTGCTGGACAGTTGGACAAGAGACCTGCTGAAGAGACTTTGAGAGATGAAAGCTTCGTGTGAACTAGACTGGTACAGTGCTGCAGGAAACATGTTGCAGCTGTTAAATGGTGATCCAGGCCAGCCTGTGGCTTCACACAGTCCATTGGAGACATCTTGCTGCTTCTGCTCCATTGCTATTCTATATGTGCCTTATGCGGCATTGGTCAGTAGAGGGCTGACAGAAGGCTTCTGGGACTACGTCTTTATTGTAAACCCCCCAATCAACTATCCCTGGCATTGGAAGCTTGTGTATCTGTGCCTCTTTCTCTTCTTTCCATGGGAAGTAGTGCAATACGATGAGGGGGAATAGGCTACCTGATGGCTTGCTTTGCAAAAACTTCAGGAAAATGTGGTACTCAAGGCAGAAGTATCTCTGTCAGCTGGGACCAAGTAGTGCTGCCATAACAGAGACTTGGCTTTTCAAGTATTTTTTATTTGCTTCTTTCTAACTTGCTCTATCACTTCATTCTGAACAAAGCTCTGCAGTAGCCAAGTGAAAATGTTTTTTACAGATGGGCTTTAAAAATTATGTTCTCAGCACTGTCTGCCTGGCTAATCCTGTTGACAGCAATACAACCCTCCCTTTCAATTGAAAAGTTCAAAGTTGTTGCCAAATTTACCACAGTGACACAGTATTCTGATAAGTCTTTGGATACCATGGCACTGTAGGATGATGCTGTGCCTGGATGCGTTAGTGGATGAACTGAGGATTTGGCAGTGAAAGATAACTTGTCTGGTCTTGTGTGGTGTGTGCCACAGATACAGTATATGCTATGGATGTGGACTGCCAGCTTGTGGGCGTGAAGGCCCTTGTTTAACCTCCCAGGCTGGGTGTTCAGAAAGTTTTCTTACTGGCCTGATGCTGGCACACTGCTCTGCACAGCCACTAAAAATGAAACAGTATGGACATAAAGATAAGGCTGTGGAGACTGCAACAGAGCAGTTGAGGTGCAGCCACTGAAACCACAGAGGAGATAGTATCACTTATTTTTCCTGAAGAAGTAATTTTAAGGAAAATCTTCTTTGACTTCCTCTGTTTTAAGGTAGAGCATGTGAAATATGAGTGGAGCCTTCATAGAAAGTAATTGTGAGCATGTGAGATTTATCAGTGATTTAATTTTACCTTAGTTAAATTGTGAAGGTATCAAAGGATGAATACTTGGTAAATATTCAGGACCCTGCTTGAATTGAGGGAGCAGCAGATTTTTTCATAAGGTGACTGATCTGATCAGTATTTGTAGTTCTTGTGGTAGACCTGAAAAATAAACAAAACAACACAAAAATATATTTGCTTTATTTGATGAAAAAATAAATTTTGTTGAAGCCAAAATGTCATGTAGTTATTTTAATGGAAAACTGAAGGTTTTCATGGAAGTATTGCAATCAATTCTAGTTTTCAATTATCAATACTAGGAGTTGTATGACTTAGGAAATGAGGAGCCGTATGCTGGCATTTAACTATGATTACGGGCCAAATACATTTACTGGAGCTTTTTCTGTATTCACACTGATTTGCCATTTTGTATAGTTTTCATAATTTTCTGTCTGGTTTACTGGCTCTGAAGGAATATGCTTTTTGGCACTTCAGCCCCACCTCAGTATAGCCCAACTTCAGCCCCAGGAGGCTGCCTCACCTCGCATTTTACTGCAGCACCTATATAATTCAGAGAGCTGCTGGAATTGCTGATTTCCACAATGCAAGATGGCATGGCCATGGCTGTCAAGGTTGGTGGGTTCGAAGGAGTATCATGATGTCCTGTCTAACCAAGGGACCCAGCAACTCTGCCCCAAATACTGCCCTGTTACCTTCCTTGCAGGGAGAAATCCTTGCTGTTGGGTTGTATGCTGTATTCTCCTTAACATCTGTTGGCACTGAGTGACTGCTACCAGCATAGGTGGGAGGACACGGGACATGGCAGGGGCTGTTGTGTGAAGATGAGTGTAGTGCAAATGGAGGCTCTACATGGTAATTTCTAGGGGGAAACTTCTCAACAGGAAAGAGGACACTTTCATGAAGAACTGAACTTACCTGAAAGGAGGATGAAGGATTTTTTTCCAAGTAGTTTAGAGATTGTCCTAAATTCAGTGTCATCTTTATCTTGCATTAATAATCTTTAGAACTTGTATTTTACCTGGAAATGCGCTTGTTGTGCGTATGCTTGCTTTCAGGGGGGAGAGGCTGAATGGATCACATTTCTCTGAAAGTGCTGTTTGAGAAAACTTGGAGATCTCAGTAGCATCTTCCCAGAGAACAAACTTGTGGTAGTCTCTGTTTTGCAGTTTTGGCTTTGCAGTAACTAATACATTCTTAGAAATACATTAGTGATGTATGATGTAATATCTATCATATAAAGCATTTGGTGAGGAATTGTGTAATGAGGCCCTTTCATTTCAGAAACTAAATGAAAACATTGACGGTGTATGTCAGGGAGCAGGATGGGCTGGCTGAGCTGAAATGGGGTCCTGAGCCCATGGGCAGGGCATAGGGGGAAGCCCCATGGCAGACTGGACAGGGCTATTAAATCCTTTTAGCACCCTCGGGGCACTGAAACTGTTTTAGAAATATCAGTGAAAACAAGATCATGGAAAAGACATAGAGAAACCAAGAGCTGCTGGGAGGGAGACGAATGAGCAGTCTAGAACAGAGACTCACATGGTCTCACTGAGGACTACAGAAATATTTTTAATATTTTATTCAGAGCTGTTTCTTATGGTTGGTTATATCTCTGCTTTTGGCAGGGGTGGGGAGGGAAGACTAGGAAACAAAAATTCATTTGCTCTTAGTGCAAAATGAGGTACATATGAAATCTTGATTATTTTTTTTTTTTTTTTAGTGAAATTGGCAAACTGTTTTATAACTATCTTTAAATGTCTTTATGGATTTACATTGTTGCTGAGTATGAAGAATTTCTAGCCAGCACCTTGAAGTACTGGTAGAATAGATTCTTTTTAAAAATAATGGACTATTAGAGCACAGGAAATTGACAATCAACATGGAACAAAAGTCAAACCTTTTATTTTAAAGAAATAGACACTTTCACCTAGTGATATCCTTTTGATTAAGAAAACATAAGTGAATATGAATGACCTTGCCCCTGGCTATATTAGGAAGTGGGTGTGTTTTCACTGGTATGATGAGTTATTTCCTGGTTTAATGTAATAAATAATCACTTAGTTAATTCAGGCCATAATAGTTCATAACAGACTACCCCCAGTGAGATGGGGTAGACAATCGGGGAAAAAAAGTAAAAATCATGAGTTGAAATAAGAACAGTTTAATAGGACAGAAAGGAAGAAAATATTAATGATAACAATAATAAAAATTAAAAAAGGATTGGAATATAGAAAACAAGTGATGCACAATGCAATTGCTCACCACCCACTGACCAATGCCCAGTTAGTTCCTGAGCAGTGATCCCTCCCAGGCCAACTCCCCCCACTTTATATACCGGGCATGACATCACATGGTATGGTATACCCCGTTGGTCAGTTTGAGTCAGCTGTCCTGGCTCTGTCCCAGCCCAAATTCTTGTGCACCTCCAACCTTCTTGCTCGCTCAGCATGAGAAGCTGAAAAATCCTTGACCTAGTTAGTATAGCAACAACTGAAAACATTAGTGTGTTATCAATATTCGTCTCATACTAAATTGAAAACATAACACTATACCAGCTATTAGAAAGAAAATTAACTCTATCCCAGCCAATCCAGGATGATGACCCCTCCCCACTCATTCTCAATGAAAACAGACTGATGTGAAAAGTCTATGTAATTACATTTTCCTCCTTTAAGTGCAGAATACCACTTTAACATTACACTTATTTTTACTGAATACCTATCTTAGGCAAATGCTCTTTTCTTTGCTTCTTGTTCTCCACCCTCATTTTCAGATCTGTTTGTATTTCTTCTGTTAGATGTAGTCAGATAAGTGTTCACTTAAGGGAGAACATATTCTGTGTCAGAACTCACATTTATTAGAAACAGTTCAAATTTTGAAGGAATCTGTTTTCAGAAACTGTTAATTCTTGTCCATTTTGTCAACTTGCATGTGCAAACATGGAGGGTTTTTGAGTTATGTGATATGAGTATTCTTTCAGAATTGTTTTCTTATCATCTTTTTGAAACAATATTCTAAATTTATTCAGAAAGGGCATGGGTGGGATACAATGGTTGCCTTTAAGTTACTGCTGAGACTAATTGTAGCTGTTCTTAAATTAATTTCCTATATATTATATCACTAATTATGATTAAATGAAAATTCAAATCCTCACTCAGCTACAGTTTCCATGACAAACAGGCTCATAAAGAAACTACAGAAAATTCATGTGTAGAAAATGCTATAGATATATTGTGGATCTGATGTCTCCTCTTATGAAGAAATGAATAAAGGGAGAAACTCAATGGGAGTTCAGGCAAAACATCTCAAAGTATATACATGAAGTTCTAAATCTGATTTAGATAAAGAGCTAAAAAAAATAATCTACACAGTCTTTAACTCCACCCATAGATTTAAAACTGTTATATTTTAATTAGTTCATAAATGTGTGGACAAAGGACTTGGTATATACATGGTGCTTTATGTATTTCTCTCAGCTCTTTCCACTTACCTTGCTCTGTAGAATAAAACTCACTTTTTGTAGCTTATTGTCGTGGTTTTGGTTTCAGCCTATCCAGTAACAAAGCACCACGAAGCTGCTCGCTCACTCCCCACCCCCTCCCCTGGCCACAGTGGGATGCGGAGAAAATACAAAGGCAGGCTCGTGGGTCAAGACAAGGACTGGGAGGGATCACTCCCCACTTATGGTCATGGGCAAAAGACAGGCTCAACTTGGGGAAGAAACAAAATCCATTTCATTTACTACAAATCAAATAAAAACTGAGGATATTAGGAAGAAAAAACAAACATCAGAACACCTTCCCCCCCACCCCTCCCACCTTCCTGGCTCAGCTCCATTCCCGGTTCTCTCTCCCTCCTCCCCCCGGCGGCACAGGGGAACAGGGGATGTGCGTTGCGGTCAGCTCACCACACATTGTCTCTGCTACTCCTTTCCTCAGGGGAAGATTCCTCACTTGTCCCCTGCTCCACCATGGGGTCCCTCCCACGGGAGACAGTCCTTCACGAACTTCTCCAATGTGGGTCCGTTCTGCAGGCTGCAGTTCCTCAAAAACTTCCCTGGTGCTGGCCCTTTCCATGGGCTTCAGTTCTTCCCAAACTTCCCTGGTGGAGGTCCTTTCCACCGGCTTCTCTCCAGTCACACACTGCTCCACATTCACCCCCATGGGCTGCACGGGGACAGCCTGCCGTCTCACCACGGGCTGCAGGGCCATCAACCACCTCAGGCACCCCTCCTCCCCCTCCTTCTTCACTGACCTCAGTATCTGCACAGGGGTTCCTCTCACGTTCCCCAACCCCCACACTGCTGCTTCCCCTTCTTAAATATGTTCTCCCAGAGGCGCTCCCACCATCACTGACTGGGTCGGCCTGGGCCAGAGACGGGTCCGACTTGGAGCCAGGGGAGCTTCTAGCAGCTTCTTAGAGGAGCCACCTCTGCAGCCCCCTCCCCCACTACCAAAGAAACTGTGCCACACAAACCCATAACACTTATGAACATCCATATGATTTCCCACCATTTTATTTTTACATTACAGTTTTAAATCCCTAACAATTCTTTTTTCATTTTTTCTAAAGGAGGTAATGTTAAGAACTTGACTCATGACCCTAAACAGAATTAAACCATACGTGATGTTTTATTCATGAAATGTTATGCATCTTGAAGCCCCATACAAGGATAAGATTGGATTGCAGTTGTCTATTTCCACATAATACAGTGCTTATTGATTGTTGTGGGAACTAGATATATCTGTTCTTGTTCTGTGTCTGTGTGTTTTAAGAACTTTTCAAGGTGCCTCTTATGTCGTGTAAGTTTGTTGGAATTAGATCCAAATCTGTGCTTACATAATGGATCTTTTATCATTTGTTGTCACTCCATTCTCTGATAAAACCCACCAGATGCTAACTGTGTCTGAATATTTGCATATTTTGCAAAATATTTTCATAAACCAGTATTTTATCTTAAGAGATAATTTATGACCTACCCTTGGGCTTTTCCATCCAACTTTACAGACAAGGTAGTAGCCTGATCTGAGTATATAAAGGCAAACTAAGGAAGAAAAGGGAGAACTGAATTGATATGATGTCTTTCTTAATTTCAACATGTCTTTCTGATTAGTTAAAATACTATAGGAGTTTTATACATAGCTATGTGTTTTGGGCTAAACTTTATCTTGCAAACCGGTCTATCTCCTGATTTAAACTGCATGTATATACCTCATACTCTCTTACTGTTTTGCCTACAAATTGGTTGGTCATTTTAAGAGGCTGTGGTGGATTGACCCTGGCTGGATGCCATGTGCCCACAAAAGCCATTTTATCACTCCCCTGCCTTGGGTGGACAGGAAGAGAAAATATAACAAAGGGCTCTCAGGTCAAGATAAGAACAGGGAGAGATCACTTAAGCAATTACTGTCACGGGCAAAACAGACTGGACTTGGGGGAAAATGAACTTAATTTATTGCCAAACAATCAGACTAAGGTAATGAGAAATAAAACCAGATCTCAGAACACCATCCCTCCACCCATCCCTTCTTCACGGGCACAACTTCACTCTGAGATTCTCTACCTACACCCCAGAGGCACCAGGGGGACAGGGAATGGGGGTTATGATCAGTTTGTCACACGTTGTCTCTGCTGCTTCATCCTCTTCAGGGGAAGGACTCATCACACTCTTCCCCTGCTCCAGTGTGGGGTCCCCCCCACTGGAGACAGTTCTCTACGACCTTCTCCAACATGGGTCCTTCCCATGGGCTGCGGTTCTTCACAAACTGCTCCAGAATGGGTGCCTTCCATGGCATGCAGTCCTTCAGGAGCAAACTGCTCCAGCATGGGTCCCCCGTGGGGTCATAAGTCCTACCAGAAAACCTGCCCCGTGGGCTCCTCTCTCTCCACCACAGGTCCTGCCAGCAGCCTGCTTCAGCGCAGGATTCTCACAGGGTCACAGCCTCCTTCGGACATTCACCTGCTCCGGCGTGGGTTCCTCCACGGGCTGCAGGTGGATATATGCTCCACCGTGGACCTCCATGGACTGCAGGGGGACAGCCTGCCTCACCATGGTCTTCCCCACAGGCTGAAGGGGAATCTCTGCTCTGTCACCTGGAGCACCTCCTCCCCCTCCTTCTTCACTGACCTTTGTGTCTGCAGGGTTGTTTCTCTTACATGTTCTCAATCCTCTCTCCAGCTGCAGTGTCTGTGCCTCCCACAACTTTTTTCCCTTCTTAAATATGTTATCCCAGAGGCTCTACCACTATCGCTGATTTGCTTGGACTTGGCTGGTGGCGCATCCATCTTAAAGCTGGCTAGCATTGGTTGTGTTGGACATGGGGGAAGCTTCCAGCAGCTTCTCACAGAAGCCACTGCTGTAACCCTCCCCTTGCTACCAAAACCTTGCCACACATACCCAATACAGAGGCATATGTAAATTTATCATCTAACTGTGCTTTATTGCTTCATACACAAATCTGTGAAGCGAGGTCTCACAGAGCAGAATGATAGAGAGGAATTCACATTAGATGGGACCTAAGGGGATCTTCTAGTCCATATAAAATGAATTGAGATGTATAAAATAAACAAAATTCTGAGTTTTTGACTTCAAGAGTGTAATTGGATAAGAATTATTCTTCAAAATTCATTACAAAAGAGAGAAAAAAGTGAAAAATTTCACAACAAATTTTAATAGTTATAATTGATTACATATATCAAGTAAACTGCATAATTTTTTATAATACCTGTTAAATAATATCAAGACAGTTTTGGTGCAATGATATCTTCAATTAGGATCACAGAATCATAGAATTAGAAACATAGAATCATAGAATGGTTTGGGTTTGAAAGGACCTTTAAAGACCATATAGTTTCAAACCCTTGTCTTGGACAAGGACATCTTTCTCTAGATCATGTTACTCAAATTAATTTTGGCATATACAGGTTTTGTATTAACTTGCTTCTTTTATGAATACATTTCCATCTTTTTCATTCTTTTTAAGGTGCTGGTGGCTGGTCTCCACTTGTGTCCAATAAATATCAATGGCTTCAGATCGATCTTGGTGAAAGAACTGAGATTACTGCTGTTGCTACTCAAGGTGGTTATGGGAGCTCCGACTGGGTAACAAGCTACCTTCTGATGTTTAGTGATAGTGGACGAAACTGGAAGCAATATCGTCAAGAAGAAAGCATTTGGGTAAGTTCTTTCAATAATGAGAATTAAGTTTCTACAGAAGACTTAAAATACCTGTGCTGTATATTGTTGCAAATATAAAAAAAGCAGTGGAATATAAAGAACTACACTGAAAGTGTTTAGATAGTAATTTAATTTAGATTTTGGCAAGATAAACTCTGTAAAAAGGAAACAAACATCAAAAACCTAGCCTTAGCATTACTCCATTAAGTCTCAAAAAGGTATTCTGAGGACTACAAATGTACTGCAAAATCTCTTCTGTCTTGCTATGTATGGTAAAGGTGTTTTCCCAAAGTATTGATCTCAGTGTATTAAATGTGGCTTTTTAATTAGGAATTTTTCTGCAATATTTAATGCGACTGTAAAAATAAAATGAAGCTACACAAAGATATCAAAATCATAACCAAACAAATCCTATTTTATTTAAAAACAAATAAATATCAAGCAATATTTAATTTTTGGTCACCTAATTCAGTGTCTAGTTACTAATGTTCCAACTCATTTATATCCTATTAGCTCTGTAGCTAATAATAATAATTAATAAGCCTTGCTATCGTCATCACTTTCTATTGATACGAATTTTATTAGGAGTAAAGGATACACGATAGTAGACAGATGACATCCAAAATCCACATGGAAAATTGAATGATACAGTTCTAGACCAGAGTTGCATCTTTCCTTTATCCCTAATGGTTAGCAGCTTGGACTAAAGGAAGAATATTGGTACTTGTGGTCTACGATTTTACGGTGTCAAGTTACTTCTATTCTTCTGTCCCTACAAAGAGCTGGTTCATTTTTAAATTTTACCAAGCTTTAGGCTTCAGTTGTTTCTTGCTGCAGTTAAATATTATGTTAAAATGTGTTTCATTTTATGCATTTTAATTTTGTTGACTTTTAATTCAAAATGTCCTTGTCACTCGTATTGTCAAACCCCGTCTATGGTATAATGAGATTATGCAGTGGCTTACTTGTTGCATAATTATCCTTCTTTTTGAATTTGTTACATACTTCCGCTTCAGATTGTGTTTTCATAACAAAGAGAAATAAATGAGTTTCTAATCCATATGGCTGTGGGGAGTGAGAAAAGAAAAACAATCTTCCAAATGTTAAATGAGCATAAGCTGCTACAATATTGTCTTTGCCCATCTTCAGACAGACTGTTAAAACAAATCTGAGAGCTAGAGCTGCTTGATTTCTTTTGAAATCCCACATTGGTATTGCAAATAGTGTTGCAGATAGTTATTTCTTGAATATTGCCATGAGTAAAATATCAAACAAAGTTCCAAAAAATTGTTAAATGCTGATGCAGACATTGGGGTAAAGAGTTCGTTAGATCTGCAGGAGGGGAAAGTAAGGTTTCAATTCCATTATCTCCAACCTAATAAAAAAAATGATTATTTTAACGATTGCAGTGCAGATTGGAGGTATGGCTTGCAGGCAGTGATGTATAATTCAAGGATGTAAACCATCAAATTCAGGGAGAGTCTATTGATCTTTTGTATGTATCTTTATTTAGGAGTTCTTCTAGGGAAATATATTTTCTCTTTTCTAAACTAATGCATAGATGTAGTCTTGGAATGAAAGTCTTAAATCTCTATTTATTTTATAGATTTTCTCGGACTGTTATCTGTTTATGTTAAGTTTTCTTAAATGAAGTGGCCAAGTTCATTTCAGGCAAGAACATCCCACATTTTATAATACCTACTGTGTTATTTCTATCCTCTTTCTAACTGAGTCATTGCCCTATTACAAGATTGCTTACCAGAGGTAACTTTTTTCTTTTTTTTTTTTTACTAACACTGCACATTAGAATGATGGAAGATGCCCAGTTTTGAGGGCCATGTGTTGCTATAAGTACTTCAGAATTCTTCACTGTATGGAAGCATTTGCACTTTGTAACCACTCTTTCTAAACTTAAGTGGAAGAGATACTTCTCTTCTGTAAAATTTTGCAGCTCCTTACTTTTTATTTTCCTTTTCAGAAGTTAGTTTTGAATTGTCTTTGTCAGCTTATGGTTTATCTTAAGGTACTGAAGCTTCTGTCATCAGTGGAGCTGATCACAGTTTTTTCACTCACTGTAAAATTTTTGTAATAACTGAGATGCACAGAGGACTATCTCAGCATCTGCAAATGATCTAATTATAAAAGCTGTCTTTATAGTCTGTGGAAAGGGTAGTCTTTTCTAAGGCTGGTTGTTCTGACCTTAGATGTCTTTGTTAGGTTGAAATGAATCATGTACAAGTATCTTACCCCTCCCTCGTCTATGAAATGCTTCATTGCCTATCAGTGCTGAATTTGAATATAGATATTCTAAAGTTAGGCGAGATGAACCTCTCTCCCCTCTTGTGGCTGCTAAATATGATTCGTTTTAACTTCTCTGCATATTAGGAATTGGTTTAGAAGGAATAATGGTGGCTGTGGTCTTTACCCATGCAATGTACCTTGATCTCAGCCTTCTCATTGACTGTTTACTGATGACTTAAATGTACATATTACTTGCTATCTTATACCTGTAAGGAGTTTATCTTTCATGTAGATTTAATTTATTGTTTAAAATCCTTTAATTACTAAAGATACTTTTGAAAGACTAACTCCATTACTGTTACTAGGACTGCTCTCATTGTAGATTAAGAATTGTTAAGTATAGCTAGGTACAGATTTTTAGTAGGTTTTTTCTTAGTTCAACAAAAAAAAATCTATTTGCACATCATTTTGATTTCTTTCCTCACTGACATGACTATCACTGTCTTTTTGAAGTTATGTCTAAGTGTTTTTTGCACTGTTCTTGATACTTATGTCAAGATTTTTCAGGCAGCAAGTCCTAGGATGAATATTAACATCTTTTTAAAAGTCAGTACAGTTCTGGTCAAGATATAATTCTCAAGTCAAATAGTTGTTATTAAAGGTACAATATATATTTTTGGACTCAAATCTTTCCCTTTGAGAAGGATTAGTTTAATCTTGGAAAGAGATAAACCAATTTTAGATTTTCTTTAATATTACTATAAATGTAAACATGTTTGAACAAGGAATGTTGTGTGTCTTTATGTATATGTTCTTCAATCTATTTCTACTTTTTCCATTCCTTTGGGTGTAATTTCAGATGCAGTAAAGCCCAACCTCCCAACCCCAACCTTTTGCGTAGTTCTTTTTTTACCTCTAAAATGAGCAGTGGTTGCAAATCTGTTTGTATATTAAGCTATCAGATTTTTACTCTGGAAAGGACAATCCTTTCACTTGTTTTCTTTCAAACTTCAGGAGCTATACAGTAAAACATCATAAAAAATGTGTGGTAAACTGAAGCTTTGGTTCAAGAAGTGCTGAGAAAATTTTTATGTCTTTAAATATTACCTTCAATAATGGTACTGTTATTACTTCTTCCTAGCAATTTGTATTTTAGATATCATCACCTACATTTTGTCTGTGAAGAATCTCATAATGTAATTGATAGTTTGTTTTATCTATTTGGGGCTATGTATATTAATTTTTTTAACTAGTATGGTTTCTAGTTTTAACTAATTTCATAGTTTTGTACCACAAGGGCTTTTATGCTGTGTACTCTCTCCTTAACACTACCAATTAAACGTTTCTTTTAAAAGGAGAGTAATAAGGTAACAGAGATTATATTCTCCATCATCTTCAAAAGGAGGAGCTAAGAGGGGGAAGAAGGAGAGCAATTTACAGTTTGGAAGACAAGTTTCCCATGGATGATTGATAGTTTCAGTGAAACCATGAGTGACACAGCTCATAGTGAAATGCATCACAATGCCATTCATTAGCAGCAATTTTGAAGAAGAAAAGAAATACAATTTCTTTTCAATTAAAAGCTGACCATTTCTTCTCTGATACAGCTTGGGAAATACAGAAATTCAGCCTTCACAGACAAAATNNNTTTTTTTTTTTTTCTGAGAGAATAATTATTTAGCCATTCCACACATATGACCCAGTATTCAGTTTTATTTATTTTGAATCTTGCTTCTGAAATTTATTTCCAAAGCCGATGAACTAAAACTAGTATTTATACAATGTTAGCTAAAATTTGGGGAAATTCTCACCATTTCAGTAACAGCTGTATTAAAAGGCAAATCTTGCAATGTAGAAGTATGTTTATGTCTGTGTGAGTTTGTATATATATTTAAGTTCTGAGGTCTATTTTCCATTTTATTTAGCTTAGCTAAAGTTAAAGCTGGAGGTTTGTTTTATCATAATTTTGTCAATCGTTAATTTGCATATAAGTAGTTTAACTCCAACAGTTACTATTCTGATGGTATGTAATAAAATTGCGTGAATGTTGAATGATTTGTTGCACATGCATTGCTACACATATTCCCAACTTCTTTAAAGGATTTGGAGTGTTAGAGTTTATTAGAAACTTCCCATGCTGTAAAATGACTCACCATTATGGAAAGTTCCAGGTTAAGGGACAGTGAATTACAAGTATTCTGTGATAGTCACATTATATGATTCAAGAATATGGAGTTGCTTCACTGTTTTCTTGAAGCTAGTGGCTCTTTCTCAGTCTCAGGAATTCAATTGTTAGCTAGAAACTATGATCCTCCTCTTCGATCATAATCTGCTTCACTGTAAAAGCAAAAGGTTGTACCTATGTATTACCTTGCTGGACTTCTGTTAATTACTTCTTTGAACCAAAACAATTTTCTGTTGATTCCTTCTGCAGCCCAAGGAACAGATAATTTAAATAGGTACTCCATCACTACATTTTCCTTGGTTACGGATTCCAAATATTCTGACTTCCTTATGCACACTGGCATGTCACTTTTTCTGTTGCTACTCACAGAAAATAAAGAACCTCTTTATCTCTGATTTAAGGTAGGGCAAATGTTGACTTCAACACAATTGGTTCTGATGTGCCTGTATTGTCGTACCTTCTTCATCATTCACTTGTCTTGCATTTTCAGCGAACAGAACAGTTTTAACTACTTGACTCAACTATGTGACTCAAGGACATATAACAGCTTAGCTCCAACTGGCCTCTGTCCTCCTGTAAAATCCTCAAAGAGAAAATCATCACAGAATTTGTCAGATTGCATAATTAGTGTGTAAAAACTCCAAGGTGCACTGGTTTGTTAAAAAATAAATATTTGCAGCTTTAAATATTTAGATTCTTCCTTGTAAATGATAATAGCATAAAAGACAAGCAAACTGTGTTTTATTTTATCATGTAGATTAAAAATCCTTTGCAGAATGTATGTTTTAAATAATAATTTAAAAAAAATAAAAATAAAATTAATGTTTATCCCAAAATTGTAAAAGGTATCATTGGCATCAAAATGTCTTGTCTTTGAAATCTTCTGTTTCAGAACAGGTTGTTAAAATATCAATAGGAGCAGTCATGACATCATTTTGTCCAAAATATTAGATATACAAATCTAATACACAAACCCAAGAACCACTGACTAGAAAGATGGGAATCAGGAAGGGAGTAGTGAAAAATGGTGATTATCAAGATCTGTTCAGGCCAGAAGTAAATTTTCTGGTGATACTGGATTATATTAAAGATGCTCAGGATCTGAAAGTGAGAGATGGTACTTCAAAGTTTAACGGCACATAAAGAAATAAGCTGTGCCATGCTAGTTTAAGATGACAATTTTTCACCTTTAAAATTTGTGTGTTATTAAGGTAAATATCAAAAGTACTTCTTTTTATTTAGTACACAGAATGATATTACATAAGCTTTTGTAGTTTTTTGTATTTTTATTTTCTTCCATATTTCACCATTATAACAATTATAGTGAGCCAGACATAAATAGTTCCATACATATGTATTGAAAACATACAAAATATTTTTTCCTGATCCCTTTAGATGGTATAAATAATGATGCATATCCATATGGTGTCTGGTGGGTTGACCATGGCTGGATGCCAAGTGTTCACCAAAGCCGCTCTATCACTCACACTCCTAAACAAGACAGGGAAGAAAAAATATAACAAAAAGCTCATGGATCAAGATCAGGACAGGGAGAGATGACACAGCAATTACCATCATGGGCAAAACAGACTCAACTTGGAAACATCAGTTCAATTTATTGCTTATCAAATCAGAGTAGAGTAAAAAGAAATTGAAACTAAATCTTAAAACACCTTCCCCCCACGCGTCCCTTCCTCCTGGGCTCAACTTTACTCCCAAATTCCCTACCTCCTCCCTCTGAGCAGTGCAGGGAGAGAGGGAATGGGGCTTGTGGTCAGTTCATCACACATTGTTTCTGCCGCTCCTTCCTCCTCAGGGGCAGGACTCCTCACTCTCTTCCCCTGATCCAGCATGGGGTCCCTCCCACGGGAGACAGTTCTCCATAAACTTCTCCAGCGTGGGTCCTTCTCCACCTGCTCCAGCGTGGCCTCCTCTCTCTCCACAGGCCCACTGGGCATGCCAGGAGCCTGCTCCAGCATGGGCTTCCAGCATGGGTCACAGCCTCCTTCAGGTGCAGCCACCTGCTCTGGCATGGGTTCCTCCACGGGATGCAGCTGGATATCTGCTCCACCGTGGACCTCCATGGGCTGCAGGGGGGCAGCCTGCCTCACCATGGTCTTCCCCACAGGCTGAAGGGGAATCTCTGCTCTGTCACCTAGGGCACCTCCTCCCCCTCCTTCTTCACTGACCTTGGCATCTGCATAGTTGTTTCTCTNGCCACTGGCGGGTCTGTCTTGGACCTGTCTGGCATGGTCTGTGTTGGACATGGGGGAAGCTTCTAGCAGCTGTAGCCCTGTAACCCCCCGATGCTACCAAAAACTTGCTAAGCAAGCCCAATACATGGTGTTATCTATTGTGATAATGTTTTTTAATCACTCAATATAGTTATGGCAGGGAAATAATTTTGTATTCTGTGTATCAGAATTGGCTTATTTCACAGCTCAATGTAACATAAAGCTTTTTTGTTGTGCATGTTCTGGGGGTGGCATGTTTCTAAGTAAGAGATGAGCACTGGAAGTGATCATTACTATCTTCCCTATAGGCCATCCATGATGGGTCTAAACAAGAATCCAAAATCCCATCTGAGATAAGAAAGATGAGTTTCAGTGAAAAAATGTTGTCTACTGAAGCTTTTATTGAATTCAGATATCTGAAATGTTTGCTTAGTCTGTTATTTCACTTGATGTGAGGAGGAGAATACAGACAGGTGAATTATTCATAACTAATAATTTATTCAATGAATGTTTGCATTTTCTGCCTGAGAATTGTCTGTTAAAGTGTGATTTACATAAACACATTTTTACATTATTTGTAGAACAGTGTTTTCAAAAATAGTTTGTGATTTTTATTTGGCTTGCTACAGTATTGAGGAACATATCCTGGGCTGCTTTCAATATGTACACAGATCACAATGATATACTTAAATTTCCCAACTAAGTAACCATAAGTGTTAAGATCAGCACTTCCTGAGTAAAAGTTCAGAATAATGAAATTGAAATTAATTTTCCAGAAGAATTCTGTACTAATTTCATGACACTGTGGTGAATATATTTACGGTACCCCTTAAAGTAGAAAATTGTGGGTAGGGAAGAGAAATAAGATATGAAAATGGTTAAAATAATTTAATTTTTAAAAGACTATGAATGATGAGTTTTAATGTCTGCACATTTGTAGGGGAAATTAAATCCAAGATTATTGGTACTGTTAATCTTCTGGATATTTCTAGTAAGCAGCTGCTTAGCTTTTGTAATTGTGAGAAATAGTACATTGACTACCATTTCCAGGCTTTTTGTTTACCTGGTAAAATGTTCTAAAATGACACAAAACCTGGCCTCTTTGTCTTCCTTGCAACCAAAACAAAGGTTTGGTGCATGTACATGCGTACACACAGACCCACACACCAGACATATATTCCACTGTAGAAAACTGAGTGATACATATTCTAATCAAGATAATTTGCATAAAAATAAACCTTATATGTCTCTATCATTGAGGGAAATATGGATAGGTTGGTGTAAGGTAATATTACTCAAACAATGTTTTGCCCACTGTTTACATGGGGAAGAAGCTTACAAGTGTGAAGTTGGATCTAAAAAGGGAAATAGTTTATAGAATCATACAGTCATTTAGGTTGGAAAAGACCCGTAAGATGATCAAGTCCAACTGTCAACCTAACATTAGCAAGTCCACAGCTAAACCATGTCCCTAAGTGTCACATCCACACTTATTTTAAATGCCTCCAGGGATGGTGACTCAACCACATTCCTGGGAAGCCTGTTCCAGTGCTTGATAATCCTTTCAGTGAATAATTTGTCCCTAATATCCAATCTAAATCTCCCCTGGTACAACTTGAGGCCATTTCTTCTCATCCTATCTCTTGTTATTTGGGAGAAGACACTGACACCCACCTCACTACAACCTCCTTTCAGATAGTTGTGGAGAACAATAAGGTGGACCCTGAACCTCTTTTTCTCCAGACTAAACAACCCCAGTTCCCTCAGCTGCTCCTCATAAAACTTGGTCTCTAGACCCTTCACCAGCTTTGTTGCCCTTCTTTGGATGTGTTCCAGCATGTCAATGTCTTTCTTGTAGTGAGGGGCCCAAAACTGAACACAGTACTCAAGGTGCGGCCTCACCAGTGCTGAGTACAGGGGTAGAATCCCTTCCCTACTCTTGCTGGCCACACTATTTCTGATAGAAGCAGGATGCCATTGGCGTTCTTGACCACCTGGGCACACTGACAGCTCATATTCAGCTGGCTGTCGACCAACACTCCTGGGTCCTTTTCAGCCGGGAAGCTTTCCAGCCACTCTTCCCCAAGCCTGTAGCATTCCATGGGGTTGTTGTGACTGAAGTGCAGGACCAGGCACTTGTCCTCGTTGAACCTCATACATTTGCCCTCAGCCCGTTGAGCCAGCCTGTCCAGATCATTCTGTAGATCCTTCCCACCCTCAGGCAGATCAACCCTCCCACCCAACATGCTGTCATCTGCAAACTTACTGTGTGTGTATTCCATGCCCTCAGCTGAGTGGAGAAAAATGTTGGGGGATGCAGGAAGAGGCAGAAGAAACCAGAGGAGGAGAGTACTCTCACTTGGGGTAAAAGGTGCTTGAAGGGAAAAATGAAAAATGCAGTATGAAGAAAATCAGAGATAAAATGAAGCTTGGAAGGAATAGTAAATGCATGGGTCTATTACGCAGAAGCTTGTGAAACTGCTTGCATGCATAAACTTCCATTTATTATAAGGACATTATGATATTTATCTAAAACAATAAAATTTCTGAACTTAACTTTAAGCTTTTGTATTTCCATATCCACTTCTGTTTAAAATGCACTCTGACCACACTGTTATTTTTAGAAACTTAAATAACAATCTAATAAGTCTAATTTAGCAGTCATAATGATTAATGCTCTGTATAAAATAACTTATAGCAGGTGAAGAGATGAACACATCAAGGTTAACCTGTCCCAGAATATTTAATATAAGCTAGAAGGAAAAGAAAAAAAGACTGAAACATCAACAAATAATGCAGTGTTCTAAATAAAATCTAGATAAATTTTGTGAGTAAACATTAAAGAAATTTTTAATGCCATAACACCTAAAATACATAGTGTCACTGCATATCTTACGGCAGTCCATATATGGAAAAAAAAAAAGGAAAGTTAGATGCATACAGTTAAACAAACCGTATTTAACTAAGGACAGCAAGATGCCTTGAAAATACACAAGTCCAGCAGCATGTAGAAGTAAATGTCCTACTAGATTAGCCATTCACATTAGTTTTAATATACGTGTTATTACTGCAGTCATTAAATTGTCTAGATGAACAGGAGCTTTGGGAACCAAATTTTAATGTGTTGGGATGATACTTTGTTACTTTAAAGGCTGCTGCCCTTGTAAACTATTAACTTAGTACTAGAGCTGGATTCTGGGTCTGGTCCTGATCAGAACTGTTTTTCTGACAGTTACCTGCTGCATCATGGTCATCTCAAGAGAAAGCTATAGAAAAGCAACTACAACTTGCTGTATTTGGGTAGTATAAGAGAAACAGCAAGTAGCCAGTTCATTGCTTCTGCCTTTCTCTGCATGTTTAGTTGGTGAGTTTGTGCTATAAAAGCATGAGTTTGCACTTCTAATGTGCACAAATCCTGGAAATGGCAGTGCTATTATTATGAGTTGGTTTTATAAATACCAACAGTAGTTTCTTGTGAAGGTAATTATTTTCTTTAGATCTCTGGTTATCTCTAATCTAAATATGGTGATGGTGGCACACCATTTTTCCATGAAAATAATTCACTGTGATAGATTCTGAATTATTATATATTGTTTTTACTTACTGGTTCTCTTAAAGTCTATAGGATTATAATATCCACTTTGCAGAAAATACTGTAGGAAGTATTACAACTAGAAAAAAAAAGTTTTAGTTCTTTGCCTCTCAGGTGTTGGCTGTTCTAGGTTGCCTGGATACCGATCATATTGTTCTCATAGTAATATAAGAAGTTTGTGCTTGAACACATATTTGTGTCTTAAATTGACTTATGATGGATGGGGAAAATTGTGCTATGGGTAGGAAAATACTGTCCCTATTTTCTGCAACAGACAGATTGTGAACATTGCAGATGACCTGAGGAAATCAAGCTGTCTTTGAAGAAAACAGTTCATCTTCATAAACAGAATGGGATGTGTTTAGTTTGCCCAAGGCCTATTGAGCGAGTAAGAAGTAGCAGACCCCACATTCAGTTTCTGTCTTGTTTAGCCCAGCCACTCTCTCAGATGTATCAAAAATACTTTCAGAAATGGATTTCAGACCTCATTTGGAAGCGCCTCTCTGTTATACATGGATTTGTTTTATGCCTAGTATAATACCCGAGGTTTAAAGTTAACCAAAGAGAAAGCTCTTAATTTTTATAAAATCTTGGTCATTGAACGTCACAGAAAACCTCAAGTTTATTTTGAGTATATCCAGTCTTAATCCTAGCATTGTGATAGTAATGCCATTGTAATAGTATGTTATCTTCACAGCATAGTCATATTTGTATCATCTTCACATTTCCCTTTTAGACACTTAAAATTCCCTTAGAAAACTTTTTAAGCATTGAATTTATAGATTCCTAAAAGTAGAAATAAGAATTTGGAGATTTAAGTGTTGCTGACTTGCTTGAACCTGGGAACTGCAAAGTACACTTAGATGCCCAAATTCCTATTTCAACTTTTAGGAATCTGATTTTTACTGTAGTATTTCAGCAGCTTCAGTCCAATCTTCATCCGTTTCTGCTCTTTTGCTGGATCTGTATTTCTATAAAATAGCTACCATCATTAATAATCACCTTCTCTTACATGATTGGATAACAGTTTTCAGTTTGAATAAGAATTGCTGTGCATCACTAGTGTTTTATAATTCTATTTTTTGGGGTTTTGTTTCCTTTGCTGTTCTCATTGAATGTTTGCTTTTTGTCCCAGTTCATGTACCAGGCTATTGAAGAAATAAAATCTGCCATTATGCTTCTGTAGCCATTCTGTTCCATAAACACAACAGAAGTCCCTGTTATTTCTTGTGCTGTATGATCTACCATGGGATAGGCAATTACTGCCCTGCTGTATGATCCTGCATGAGGTGTTCAGTTTGCAATAGCACACTGCAGAACCCATGCCTAAGCATTCACTGAAAGCCTGGATAACCTCTACCTTGCCATTTGCTTATGTAGTTAAGGTTTTAGATAATGGCTAGGCATTGACTTGTAAACACCGTTAGAATACAAAGACTTTGGGACGGGGAGGACGGGGGGGGGAGCGGGAAGAAATCTGTTCTTAGTGGGCAAGTGCAGCTTAAACTTAGGGTGAATCTCTATGTTTAAGACAGAGTTTGTAATGGTCAATTATACAAGGAGTACCACATTTTCAAGAGTATGTATGAATTTTCTGATGATTTTTTAAGTAAAATGATAATATACCTCTTAGAATGAATGTCTTATTTTATCAGTATCACCTTCAAATGATATTGACCTGATCGGTATCTTGATAAAATATCCACTGTGCATATTTCTTAGTTGACTAAGATTCCATGTGATCATCATATCTTCATAGTCTGGAGGCACTGTGCCTTGGTAATGCCATAGAATTTGCTAAAACTTTACAAGCTTGTGCTTAATATATTTTTGATTCATTTTGGGGAAAATGAATCATGTAAGAACAAACAAGATTAATAATCTATATATCAATACTGTGTAGTGTCTTGTTGCCTTATGTTAGGATCTTTTCATAAATGGAAATGAATGGTATTTCTCCATTGGACATGTATTTAATTCTTAGCAGCATGTGTTTCCATGCTGAATAAAAAAGTAGTTTTTCTCTGGTAGGCTGTTGTTTAACCCATTTAAATCTACATTCTCTATTGCCAGACAGTGACGTTTGCTACCACTTGTTTTAAAGGTCATAGGTAAGTAGGTTTAAAATGAGCTTTATTGCATATTTAATCACTTGTATAAAACTTGCTAGATTTAAACTGTGAAAAGAATATTTGTGTGTTTTAAATAAGTGATTCAGCAATTACAGCAGCACTATTCATCTTATACCTAGTAAAGATTTCTATGTGATCAGTTCTATACTTTGAAAATTCAGTGAACACCTTTTTCTTTCCCACTTCTTAAACTGCATAATTTTTTGAAGGTCACTAGCCCTAATTAAAATATCACTGTCAAGAACTTCCTTAATGTGCCTTGAGGTGCCCTATTTCTCTATATAGTTAGCTATAAAGAAATCAGATGGAATTGCATGGTTTTTTGATCTCCAGAACTGACTCAAAGTATCAGAAAAGTTCCATGAAACATTCTAACTTACAGAATTTATCTTATTTTAAGAATATGTATTTCCTTTATCAAATTATTTCTTTCCTATATCTGCTTTTCAGCAGATTTCCTTGTCTGAAGGTCACAATTATTTTATTTAAATTTCATGTAAATATTGAAACTGACAGTTTTTACTTGTTTCAGCTATGGGGAAAAAAAAGGGAATTTAGCATATCAGTTTTTTGTGAAGACTTCAGTAACTTCCAGAATTTTCCATAAAAACCAGCTAAGTTTTAATTTCACCTGTTAGGTAAAGTTTTATTTTGTTTAATGGACAGGCCATGGATGCTACATAATTGTCTCTCTTACTATTACATTCACCTCACTGACAGCTTAGGCTGTGGAAAATGTCAGAGAATTCCTTATAAGACTCCATGGGATTTGCAGCAATTATGTTATTCAACTCGCTGTCTGTGTAGATTTTTGCTCCTATCGCAGCATTTATTATTATTTGTCAGAGTTACTGGCAGGAAATTTTAGGAAAAGTGGTGGTAACTGCATAATAACCTGCATCTGAGTCAGGTAGTTGTAGATTTTTGTGCCAAGTTCTTAGTTAAGGGAAGGTATGTGTTTTGTGGAATAGCGAAAAGTAGGTTTTAGTATCCAGTCATAAGTACGAAGTGGAGTACGCGTGGGATTTTTCTTCACATTTGTGAACTATTATTTTACCTTTGTTACAGACAGACACACTTCTAGAAACACATTTCTTTAAGCTTTATATGCCAAAAGATTCTTGTACGAACTACCTGTTTTATTGTCAGGTATTTCTAATGTATTACATTAAATATAGCCATTTTGATAAATTCATTTCCACCTTCCCTTTCCTCAGTTTTCGGCCTTTTACTAAGGAATCACAATAGTTATGTGATATAGAGAAAACTGAACTATAAAAAAAATGGTGAGTTAAACTGTGTTCTACTCTGAGAGGTATGTAACTATTAATGAAAAGATCTGTCTTCTAGTCCTGGTTTATGTGCTAAGGTTGAATACATCACTTCTTTTCTAGGTGCTAATATAATCAATATTGTGCAAACGTGTTATGTTAAGCAATATGTTCTTTAACTACTTGCAACCGTAAGATGAGAGCAACACTGCAAAAAGGAATATGTAAATATGGGCAATACCAAAGGGGGAAAGATTTAAATCTTTTTCAAGGAAGATATTTTACTAGACCATGTCTGGAATAGAAGGAGGTGAATTAAGAAATAAAACTGAAAAGGATAGGAAAAAGCATTCCTGCTACTGGAGAGGATAGACTCCACTTTAGTGGATGATACAGAATAATTCATTCTTTGTCCACTTCTTCACGGCCTGATTTTTCAGATAAGAGCATAATTGAAGTCTTGAAAGCTGCCTCTGTGGATAGAAAAGAAAATGATAATGCTGTTTCAGTTGTCAGTACACATTCTGTTCCCTCACTGTATTCCAGGGTAGTACACAACATATTGATTGTCTAATGTCTTCAATTTAGACATTGATATCTTTAGTGATGTTGTCTATATACAAAATTTTAAGTGAAAGATGCTATTTTAAACTAAAGTATGATGAGGAAAAAAATCTATTTAATTCCTTTTTAAAAATCTTGGTGTAAACAAAAGTGAATTTACCTGGACTCATATCACTGAGGTTAAAGCTAAAGAAAGATTATGATGCTGTCATGGATCGTTGCTTGTTAAATTGCAGAGAGCTAGTATGTATGTTTGCAGCAGCGTACATGAATTCTGCAATTGAGATATATTTTTTTAAAATAGTATATTAACCATAAAGGCTTTTCCATAGTTTTATATTATTTGCATAAACATGGAAAATGTTAATAGTTTGGCTGCTGCAGGGGGAAGGATGTTGAAGACCTTTTCAGAGGCATACCAATGTCATCAGAAAACTTCTTATGTATACACATATGAACCATCTTTTATACTTTATTATTAATCGATTTCCAAAATATACTTATGTAACTGAATCACACAGCAAATGTAGTACCTAGCAAAATGAAACAAGTAAAATAATGTAAATGTAAAAAGAGTAACACAGTTTCTAATTCTATGGACTTTTAGTGTTTTTTAAAATACGTGAAGTATGCAAAGCATGATGAGAAGAGATTAATGATGTTGAATACAATTGTCAAAGTTAACCACTCTACTGATGTGCTGTTGTTTTGGGTTTTCTTTCCCTTATCAACACACTTCTGACCTCTTAAAAAAATCAAATTGATTTATTCATATTGTTCTATTTGAGGTGATAAACTTTGGCCATATCAGATTATTCATTGAAATGTAGATCTATACTCACTATGTTAAAAACTTGGTGTTCTTATTCTTGCTGACTGTTCTATTCAGTTATGGAAATATACCAATATCAACATTTTAATAGATGTGTGCCATCAGTTTTATGCTTACTGTGTTAGGCTTCTTATGTATTTTGGAAATTTGTCTCCCAAAACATAGAATTTTTTTAAGATTACTAAGCTGAATAAAGAACAGAAAATAGAATAGTACAAGTTGGGCTTGTCCTTGGAAAGAGGATGGACCTTGATGAGAAAGTAACAAGGTCTTTTTTCTTGCAGAAGAGAAGTAGAGTTGTTGTTTACTTGTTTGGTAACTTGTTTATATTTAGGGATTTCATAGTTTGGTTTTAAATTTATTTTTGCAAAGTCTATGAGGGACTGTGTGGTATGAGTGGACAGTAAATTTTTCAAAGACTTTTGGTCCCTTCTGATCAACAGTTAAAAGAGGGGAAGAACAATAAAGTCTTAAATCATAAGTAAACAAAGACTAGAGAAATCAGAAAGCAAAAAGAAGAAAGCAGGGGAGCTTATCTGTGAAATTGGGAAGATTTTTTTTCTTTTTTTTTTCCTTAATGTTGACAGGAGAGGTGTGTGAACAATAGAGATGTTGGCATGGTGAAGATGTACAATGTCTTGGAATGGTTATATTGAAATGTATGTTTTGCTATGACTTCATAGGAAAGATCTTAGGACTGGAAATGCAGTAGAAGACAGTGGTAGAGTTTACATAGGAACTGAGTGGAGGACAAAACATACAAGTGGGAAAAGGCTGCAAGGACAAAATGCACAATTTAGAGATATTTGATGAACAAGAGAATGTGGGAAAAGACTGTGCATGGGAACCTGAAAGTAAAAAAGAAATAAGAGAAAAACCTGTGATTAATTCAGGATCTACTGTACCAAAGAAGACAGATGAAGTAACAAATAGAAGAGAAAGGAGTGACAAGGAAAAGAAAAGAGGAGTTAGACAAAAATGGAGAAGAGAAAGCATTGGCCATGGAGGAATGACTAGGGACAAACACATGTGATGACATTAACAGTAGTGGGAAACAAAAGACATAGCTCTGTGAAAAGAACAAACCACCGAAGAGAGAAAATATGGGATGACAACATAAATAAAATAAACGGAAACTTAGTATTATGGGTTTGTGTGGCATGGTTTTTTTTTTTTTGGTAGCGGGAGAGGGGGCCGCAGAGGTGGCTCCTGTGAGAAGCTGCTGGAAGGTCCCCTGGCTCCAAGTCAGATCTGCCTCTGGCCCAGGCCGACCCAGTCAGTGCCAGTAGTAGCGATTCTGGGACAACAGATTTAAGAAGGAGAACCTGGAGCGCGTGGGGGGATAGGAATGTGAGAGGAACCCCTCTGCAGATACTGAGGTCAGTGAAGAAGGAGGGGGAGGAGGGGCGCCTGAGGAGGCTGATGGCCCTGCAGCCCGTGGTGAGATGACAGGCTGTCCCCCTGCAGCCCATGGAGGTGAGCAGGGGAGCGAAGGCCTCCCAGATGGCTGTGACTCCAGGGGAAAGCCCATGCTGGACCAGTGTGTGATTGGAGAGCAGCCCTCGGAAAGGACCCACGCCAGGGAAGTTGTTTGTGAGGAACTGCAGCCCACAGAAAGGACTCACGTTGGAGAAGTTAGTGAAGGACTGTCTCCCGTGGGAGGGACCCCACGGTGGAGCAGGGGACAAGTGAGGAGTCGTCCACCTGAGAAGAAAGGAGTGGCAGAGACAACGTGTGGCGAGCTGACACAAACCTCCATCCCCTGTTCCCCTGTGCTGCTGGGGGGAGGAGGTAGAAAGAACTGGGAATGGAGCTGAGATGGGAAGGAGGGAGGGATGGAGGGGTGGAAGTTGTTCTGAGGTTTGGTTTTACTTCCTAGTATCCTTCTTCTGATTTGATTTGTAGTAAATTAAATTGATTTTGTTTCTTCCCCAAGTTGAGCCTGTGTCGTGGTTTCAGCTGGGATAGAGTTAATTGTCTTCCTAGGGGCTGGTACAGTGCTATGTTTTCGAGCTAGGTATGAGAGGAATGTTGATAACGCACTGATGTTTTCAGTTGTTGCTAAGTAATGTTCAGTCTAAAGTCAAGGTTTTTCAGCCTTTGATGCCCAGCCAGCAAGAAAACTGCAGGGGCAGCACAAGAAGCTGGGAGGGAATACAGTCAGGGCAGCTGACCCAAAGTGGCCAACGGAGTATTCCATACCATATGACATTTTAGGACTGGGGCGGGGGCATCACCGCTCAGGGACTTCCGGGTTGGTCGGTCGGCGGGTGGTGAGCAATTGCATTGTGCATCACTTGTATATTCCAATCCTTTTATTAATACTGTTGTCATTTCATTAGTGTTATCATTATCATTATTAGTTTCTTCTTTTCTGTTCTATTAAACCGTTCTTATCTCAACCCACGAGTTTTAGTTCTTTTCCCGATTTTCTCCCCCATCCCACTGGGTGTGGGAGGGGAGTGGGTGAGTGGCTGCATGGTGCTTAGTTGCTGGCTGGGGTTAAACCATGACAGCCTGTCTTTTGCCCGTGACCATAAGTGAGGAGTGATCCCTCCCAGTCCTTATCTTGACCCACGAGCCTGCCTTTATATTTTCTCCTCATCCCAACATGACCAGGGGCGGGGGTGGGGAGTGAGCGAGTGGCTGTGTGGTGCTTTGTTACCAGCTGGACTGAAACCAAAACCACAACACTTAGACTGGCATGTGATGACTGTGGGCAGGAAAGAAAAAGACTAAAGAATAACTTGAGGGAAGCCGAGGGAAAATTCCATGACAAAGAACTAGTCTGCTGTTATTTCCCTTTTCCTAAACTCAACAATGATATGCATGGAAAAATTTCCTTTACATTTATTTCAGTCCTCCTCTGTTCTTAAAACTTTGTTTGCAAACCCAATGGAAATTTTACGTGAAAAAGGCTTTACAGTTCAGTTGAAAAAAACATCAGAAAAGCAAACAAATAAAAAATCAAGAAAGAAAAAATAGAAAAAGCTGTGGTTTGTGTTGTTCTTCTTTTGGGTGGTTTTTTTTTATGAGAAGCACCGTGGTATTGATGCATAATTACAGATCTAAGGAAAAAATATCTGAGAAGCAATACTTTTTTATTTTTGCATTGACTCATTAATGACTATGGGTAAATCACTTCTTACTGCCTCAGAGGGGAGCATTAAAAATATATTCTACAGATGATAGTTCATCATTGAAAAGTAAGTTAGACTTTATGAATGTCAGAGTAAATTCAATAATTTAAACATTGTCATGTGCTCGAAGAAGAAAATCGAAGATATTTGTCATAGGTTTGGTGTCACCATTATTTTTGTTCAAAGAGATTGTACTGGGTTTGCGTGGCAAGGGTTTGGTGGCATGGGGGCTACAAGGTTAGCTTCTAGCAGCTCCCCCTATGTCCAACACAGCCATTGCCACCTGCTTCCAAGTCAGACCCATCACTAGCCAAGGCTGAGCCCATCAGCAATGATGGTCACACCTCTGTGATAACGTGTTTAAGATGGGGAAAAAGTTACTGCGCAACATAGCAACTGTAGCCAAAGAGAGGAGTGAGAATACGTGAGAGAAACAACTATGCAGATGCCAAGGTCAGTGAAGAAGGAGGGGGAGGAGGTGCCCTAGGTGACAGAGCAGAGATTCCCCTTCAGCCTGTGGGGAAGACCATGGTGAGGCAGGCTGCCCCCCTGCAGCCCATGGAGGTCCACGGTGGAGCAGATATCCAGCTGCATCCCGTGGAGGAACCCATGCCAGAGCAGGTGGCTGCACCTGAAGGAGGCTGTGACCCATGCTGGAAGCCCATGCTGGAGCAGGCTCCTGGCATGCCCAGTGGGCCTGTGGAGAGAGAGGAGGCCACGCTGGAGCAGGTGGAGAAGGACCCACGCTGGAGAAGTTTATGGAGAACTGTCTCCCGTGGGAGGGACCCCATGCTGGATCAGGGGAAGAGAGTGAGGAGTCCTGCCCCTGAGGAGGAAGGAGCGGCAGAAACAATGTGTGATGAACTGACCACAAGCCCCATTCCCTCTCTCCCTGCACTGCTCAGAGGGAGGAGGTAGGGAATTTGGGAGTAAAGTTGAGCCCAGGAGGAAGGGACGCGTGGGGGGAAGGTGTTTTAAGATTTAGTTTCAATTTCTTTTTACTCTACTCTGATTTGATAAGCAATAAATTGAACTGATGTTTCCAAGTTGAGTCTGTTTTGCCCATGATGGTAATTGCTGTGTCATCTCTCCCTGTCCTGATCTTGATCCATGAGCTTTTTGTTATATTTTTTCTTCCCTGTCTTGTTTAGGAGTGTGAATGATAGAGTGGCTTTCATGGGCAACAGGTGTCCAGACAGGTCTACCCACCACAGAGCTTTAATCCATTAGTACATGTGTGGAATAGTGCAGATTAGTCTTCAGTTGTTTTTGATGTAATATAATTAAAAGACTAAGAGAAAATACTAGCTGTTTTTACTTCTTCCATTAGAAAAGGTGGAATGTAAACCCCACAAGGCATCCTGGACAAACTTAGCATTAAGTTTTTTCTAGAAAAAAGGTAAGAATATTGGAAAAATATTAAGTAGACTAATACTTTGTTTACCCCTGTTTCATGAAGCTGAAAAAAAGAAATAGACAACACCCAGGAATACAAAATATATATCTAGGATGTTCTATTACTTACTTTAGGAAATCTGAATATGTTAAATGCAGTTCATACAGACATACAGCACGTACAATATGAAAGAAATTGATTTCCAGAGATGGAATAAAAGAAGAAAAACATTCTGTGTTGTGTGAGTGATCCTTCTAGCTAGTAAAAAAATCACTTAGTGTCAATGATGAGATAGTAAAACTCAATAGCTGATGATCTGAAGTTCACTTCAGAGTGATTAACCATTTTTCATAAGGCTGTTGCAGTTGGGCCTTTTTTGTCTCTAAACAGGTTATCCATTTTATCCCTGAACTGTCCATAGATGACTTAAAATAGATTTTCATACGTGTGTTGCACCGTGCTCTTCACTGGAAACCAATCTTCAGGACATCTGAAGTCAGATCCATGACTTTTATATTCTACTGCTGAATGTTTCTATCTCTCCTCTCATTTGCAATGTATGAAGACTGGAATGTAATGTGATAGAGACACTGTGATCAGTCAGTCAAGTTTCCTAACAAAGCAAATAAAGCACGATATAAAATATATCTTCCCTAACTGGCAAAAATCTACCCTACCTGGAAAGCCTGAAAAAAATAGCTAGACAAAATTACCTGTGACTCTCAGTAACTGAGTCAAAGAGCTAAACTGTTGGTTTTCAGATTACTTTATATCACAAAAGTAATGTTTGTCTGTAATAGGTTCTTTTCCTGAAAGATGGAAGAATTAATATATTTGTTTATCAGTCTCTGCAGTGTGCATGCACCTTCAGACGCCTGTGTTGGAAAACTTTCCGGAATAATGATGACAATCAACTTTTCTTCAATTTAGAGCAGGTCCTTTAAATTATTTGAGTTCAAAGGAGCTTTCTGGATGAAATGAACACAAGCTATACCTTCTTAAAGAGGGAAATACCAAAGCCATTCTGGAGTATTTTCTGTTCATCAAAGCAAAGAGAATATTTGTTCAGTGAGCATAAAAAAATGTTCAGCTATTTAAATGCACATATTTTCCTCTTTAATATCTTTTTTTTCTATTTTTGTACAATTATTTTTAAGAATGCTGGAGTTGTACCATGACATTTCATAAAGTCTGCCTGAAAAAAATTAAAATCCCCAAAAGCTGGATGAAAGCTAATTGCATGCAGAAAAACTCTGAACTCTATGTTTTTCTGACTTTTCATTGAAATGCACACACATATGTAATGGTGTTGAGAAATCAAAAAGGTCTCTGACAGAGATTTTCTAACCAAAGCTATGGTCAGGAAAATAGCATTCTACTGCTGAAGATATCAAGCAAAGATATGGTTTATCAGTGCCTTGGGTAAAAATTTTGCCTTTTTGGTCTGGTTCTCCAGACCAGATTGTAGTGTCATTTCATGTTTACGAAAAAGGTTCTGTAATACGGAGTGAGAAATACATGTTAATTCACCACTAAACAGAGATTTCAAGCACTAATTTTTTGTTGTGGAACATGCTCTACACTTGAGCATAAGACTAGGAGGCAAACAATGGAGAAGCTTAGAAGTTTGTCCTTCTTCTTTGTAGTACATACACTGATTCAGTGATTCCCCTGCTAGCCTGTTCCAAGAAAACTTTGGCCTTCTGCATTGACTGTAGATATACCGTAATCCCTGTACAAAAGCGTACAACTGTAAACCAGTTCCTAATGCAGTCTTCTGAAGTACTTCTGCTAGGATTCATAGCAAATGTCCAAGAAACTGTGAAAGCATTGAGTAAGTAAAAAATCAGTGTTCCTGATTAAATTAGGCATTTAATATAAACAAAACTTAAATCCAGGTAGTTGTACTGTTTTACACATGCTGACGGTATTGTGATACACAGTTAAAGAACTGAAAAGCTAAAAGCTATTTGTCTACTGAGGGTGAGAACTTCTGAAGTCCTTCCAAAATAGGCTTATCACATTGTGAAACAGCTGGTGATCTAGCTACCTTTTATTAATGATGTATTAACAGACTGTATTTTAGATTTCCTATCTTGTTAGAAGTATTAGTTATGGCTATATTCACTGGCTTCAAATAAATTTATTTTAAAGAAAATCATGATTCTGAGAAAAGGTCACTGCATGACTGAATTAATATCTATTCTATATCTTGTTTACTGTTGTACCTAAGTGAAGACTCAGGCTGTGTTTTATGATTTGATCACATAGAAAGTACTATGCAATCTGCTTAGGCTTGAGTCTAGGCTGGTTTGCATATGGCTTAATATCTCAAATACTTTCAAAGAAAACTGTGGTCTGAGATGCTTTATTCTGAAGAGATCACATTAGTTCCCTAGTAGGATGCTGTCTGCAAAACCAAAAAAAGATCTAATATAAACAAAACAGTCTCTTCCTGCTTCGTCATTCCTTTTGGTAAGTGAATCCTGGTCCTTTGAAGAAAAAGAAGTCTATCCAGTTTAACTAGCCATATCACATAAAAAACCCTCTAAGCTGTGTGCACTCTCAGACTCTTCCAATTACTGAGAAATCAGAAAGAACTTCTGATGTTCAAAACAACATTCAGACAAGCATATTCAAAACAAAGGGTTTGCTTTAAAGTTCATCAGATGGAGAGAGAGAGAGTTATTTCACTGAGGGAAAAATCTTTTGCTCCACATTAGGAAATATTCAAAGCACTTTCCTGGTTATTCTTTCATAGATATTTGAATCACTACGCAATTGTATCCAACTGACTGAGTCCCAAAGGAAAATGAAGCAATTCTGTATGAGAAAATTTTGTTAAAATAAAATAAGAAAATTCTTGTTCAATATTGGAAAGCCTTTATAGCAAGTTTAGAAATGTATTAATTAAAACAAAAATGCTTTGCAGATCAGCTAGAAATCTGAGTTCACTGACGTAATTACAAATGAAAGTGGTGTAAATTAACACAACTTCACTGAATGCAAGTAGCATGAATTATTTTCCGGTTTTTAGTCATTTGAAAATAGAAAAAAAGTGGAAAAATGTTTGTTAGCTTTTGTGCATGAATTCACTGATTTAACTGTTTTACCACAAACAGGTATGTATATATATTAGCCTTGGAACTGCAAGTTGCAACAGCTGTATCAGTTATTTTTATGAATCAGTTCAACATATTCAAACATACATTGCCCTTCAAACAACTGTATCTTTCAAAACTTAAAATGTATTATTCAACTCCAGTCAGAAATACTTGGGCATATCTTCCAGTCTGAAATAACAAAGAACTCTGAAACCTTGAATTCAGTGGAAAGCCAAATTTCTCAGATATTCCCAAGAGTATTGAACATATCCTCAGATATTGCTGGTTATGTTTTAATAACTATTTGTTCTTAGTGCTTGTTGCTACTGTATTTGGTGGAGGTAAAAAAAGTAGGAAGGAGGAATGTGCAGAACACATTATGGCATAGTTCACTGCTACATTCATGAAATACAGTGGGAGTTATGCTCAGGCTTCACCTCTAGTTCCTAGGAAAAAATACTGAAGCCTATTTTGAGAAGTGAAAGAAGGTGAAAACTTCTGTTCTTTAAACTGTTTTCTTGTTTGCAGAAACAAGAGTTACCTTTTTTTTTTTTTTTCCTTGGGTGAGGGGATCCCCAAAAGCATGCAGAAGACATTTAGTTACATTTTCTTTATTCTACCACTGTATAAAGTTACAGCAGAAAAATATTACTAGAAGACTGTGGTCTTAGCCACTACCAGTCCATGCACCTGTGTCTTCTCAAGGAAATATGTCCAGTGTGACTTTTTGTCAAGATTTTGTGGGCTGTAGGATATTGAAGTGGTGCCTTTATAAAGGAATATGCTTTCCCTCCCTGCAATGTTATGACTTGGTAAAACTCTGAAATCAATTGGATTTTAAAGTGAGAGACCCAAACACAGACTTCACTTGATGCAGGGAAAACACTGAGACTTAAAGGAAGGATTTTTCATGCTTTTTCACCTAGCAAAGTCAAAATTAATTGTGGGCACGCTTATCAGGTTGTGGAATTTACATCTTGATTCCAATTTATCTGGCTTACAGTGTATTTAATTAGCACTGGACACACAAGATTTTTGGTTTTGCTTTTTTTAAGGTTGAGGGTGGTTTGAGAGGGCTATCACCCTCAAGAAACTTGACTACAAGAAAATTTGTGATCTTCCACTTGAAAAGTCCTCCCTTTTACAACTTATCCTCATATCTTAATTCAGTATTGCTTTTAGTGAGAGCAGACTGAAGTAAATCCCAGAAAAGAGAGGAGTTAAATATCTGGAAAAATCAAAGTTTAAATTAATCTGTAATACTGAGTAACTTGATTCAACATGTGAACTTGTGACTAGATTTGTCTTATGATTTCTGCACATCTTACACTCTTTTGTTGAAAGGGGGGCTGAGTAGACCAAGAACAACTGCTCTTACTGTTAAACACTGTACCTCTTGTCATACTCTATATGGTGAACAGCACCATTATATACTTTTTGCAGAATTAATTGTAAAAAGCCATACTAGGTTAGATCAATATCAACAGTTCTTTTTTGTCACATCAAAAGATTTTGCCTTTTGAAACAAAAATAAGGTATCCTGAAAACTTAGACTTGTTATTGTGAAAATGTTACAGTAGAGAAACTATTGACAACAGTATTTTCTTGTTAAAAACTGTTTTTGTGATAAGTTACCATATTTGGCATTGGTTTTGTAAGGTTAGTGTCGTGGTTTAACCCCAGCCAGCAACTAAGCACCATGCAGCCGCTCACTCACTTTCCCCCCACCCAGTGGGATGGGGGAGAAAATTGTGAAAAGAAGTAAAACTCGTGGGTTGAGATAAGAACGGTTTAATAGAACAGAAAAGAAGAAACTAATAATGATAATGATAACACTAATGAAATGACAACAGTAATAATAAAAGGATTAGAATATTCAAGTGGTGCACAGTGCAATTGTTCACCACCCGCCAATCGATGCCAAGTTAGTCCCTGAGAGACAATCTCCCCTGCCCCCACTCCCCCCAGTTTATATACTAGATGTGGCATCATGTGTTATGGAATACCCTGTTGGCCACTTTGGGTCAGCTGCCCTGGCTGTGTCCCCTCCCAACTTCTTGTGCCCCGCCAGCCTTCTTACTGGCTGGGTCCCAGAAGCTGAAAAATCCTTGACTTTAGACTGAACATTACTTAGCAACAACTGAAAACATCAGTGTGTTATCAACATTCTTCTCATACCTAGCTCAAAAACATAGCACTGTACTAGCTGCTAGGAAGACAATTAACTCTATCCCAGCTGAAACCAGGACAGTTAACAACTTTATGATGCCAGACAAGATAATGTGGAGGAAATTTTATGTCCTAATTTGGTAACTGAAACTGTAGTTCTTCAAAACTGATTACTAGAAAACCATAGTTTCTGGCCAGCTGATAACAGTATAGAAATCTGTTCAGTATTCATTAGTTTGGTCCTTGGTTTGGTGGAATGGACTCATGAAAAATAACATCTTTTAATGGTGAGAAGGAACAAGGGACAGATGTGTTAAAAATGAGTTTTGGCATAAGAAAAACTTCTTTATTTTCTATCTAGTGTTCAGCCAAATAAAGTTTGTTTGCCACTCATTTAGTCTGTAAGTTGAGTTAGCATATTATTTTTAACAATGTTGAACAGTGTCTTTTATGAATCCTCTATATTGGTCTGAAATACTTAGCTATCAAAAAGAAATAATGAAAAAACCCTCTGAAGAATTCCATACTGATGTTTTGTGACCAAAAGGCTGCCTTCTGTAAAAATTTAAGTGGTTTTACTCCTTTTCCTTGGGTCTGTATATGGGTCAATTCTATTTGTTTGTGGATGATGATTAAAATTGGCAAAACCTCAAATACATTTGGAGAAATCCGCAGGCAGTTCACATCGGTATTTTTTTTCCAAGACTGATAATCACCACATAAAACTGATGGTATGTAGCTGTGAGATAAGCATATTAACAGTAAGATGGATGTTTAACACATCTTAAAAATTCCTAGAAGACCTGTCATAGCTTGACATTTGTTCATCAATTTGCTTTCAGTTCACTCACAGTAACAAAAATTTTTTTATCTTACTATGGGGAACATCTCAATATTATTTTTAAAAATAAGTTGAATTGAAAAGCTCGATCAAAACAGTATCAAAGAAAAAGAACAAATTTGCTTATCAATTTCTATGCAGAAGCAAGATTAAGATTTTGGTAAATAAATGTATGCTTAAAAAGTTTTATGTTTTACTTCCCATCTTTTTAAGAAATATCAGAATTGAACTGAAACATGCAATTCTGAAGTAAAGAACAAAAAAAAAGCAAAATTATGTGCTTTTTTGCATTTTGAAAGTTTTACATTCAAGCCATTTGAGTCAGATTTATTAACCCTTTATGAAAGCCAGAATAGTGAGCTGTTGTGAATAACAGGAAATAAATAGGACTTAAGTTTATTGGTTTGTCATCTTTACTGAAGATGAGGGGCTCAATTTTGTCTTATTTATCTGAGGTTAAGATATATAGCCTTTTTATTATGATAAATCTTCAAATCCAGTAGGAAATCAAAATTATTCATACTGTATGATTCCTGACATTTAGCTGTGTCACTTTGCAAAAAAGTTCTTTTTTAATCACTGTTATACTAATATTTTTTCAAACTGAAATAAATAAACAACTTTAGTTAATTTCTGTTTCTTTTGAGGAACTTAACCTAAATTGCAAAATAAACATAAGAAGAAAATAATTCTTCAAGCCCTCAAATATAAGAGTATCTCAGTGAAATCACACTACAAATGGCCTGAAGAAAAGAGCTAAGTGATGTAGGAGTATGAGACCTGCTGTTGGAATTATGCTCCTATAAAAATTATTTTTTTTCTTTTTAACCCCTCAACTGTGGAGAGTAAGAAGCTTTCCACAGACTAGAAATAAATTGAAACTATGATTCTCTTTCTGGAACTCCCAAAACCTTAGACCTAGTGGTCTCAAATCATTAATCCACACTTTTTTTTAGTTTCTTAGGGGTGTTTCACCAGCATCATTAGTTTTCTGTTTATGTGTGTCATTTAGTAATTACTTTCCATATGTGGATTTGAACCTTTTCTTCCCTTAAGTTCAAGGAAATTTTATTTCTTTGTTTTGATACCATGAATAACTTTCAGTATTTCCGTGAATAACAGTGTTGTCTTGAGCATATTTACAGATTTTTATTACATCCTGCTGAGTCTTGTCTTTTCCCATCTATGTAAATGTTTTAATTTGTTCCTTATACATCTTTTAGTTCTTGAATCTTCATAGAATGAGTCATAAAGATTGTATTTTTCTTTTCCTTTTTAAGGCAATTTGGATGAAAAGAATACTAAATCTCTGCTTCTTTTAATTTTCTTGCTTCATAGTATTGCACCTAGTGTTAATTTAACACCTACTATGATGTGAAAAAAATTAATGAGTGCACTAATAGACATATAGAAGTCCATACATGAAGCTACATCCTTCTGTGCTACAAATCTCTGGCAAAGAAAATATGTAGACAGTTTACAGATCTGATGGCCTAAACCATTAGAGCACTTTCCACTCCTGGCACATAGAGAAGCAACATAGCTATTTCTTCACTCTCTCTCTTGTTCAACAAACCATAGCATGTATTAATATAGGCATAGCTGTTAGTAGTAACCTTCAGTGCCAGTTTTTTAGAGCTGCCCAGATGTGAAAAGTGGTGAACAAGTGTTTCAATGGAGAACACCATCAAGGTAATGGAATGGATAGGTAGGAAATAAAATTTACTTTCTGTGGCAAGAAAAATATCTTTGACATTTGCATTTCTTGCTTTACCGATTGCCTGTTCAAAATCCAGTCCTATCCTTGTATGTCTCCTGTCCGTGTCCCTGTCTCTTCCTACCCTACTGGACTAAGTCACATTGTACTTGGTAAGTATTTCTTTTGCTTTTTTAATTTCAATACTGCAGGTCATGTACCATTTTCTTGACCTCATTGGCTCATTACACTCTAGACAGCTTATGCAGTAGTCACTTTGGCTTACTTTGACAAATGCAACCTTTACATGAGGATGTGCTAATCAACGCTCAAAAAGGACTCCATGTGATATAGTGCTATATTACTTGCTCATGCTCAGGATTCAATTAAATCCTTGAAATCCTTAGTCATTGGAGGTCATTTGTTTCTCATATCTTTTTGGGGTAGTTGGTAGTAGTACACTTCTTTCAGAGTACATTTTTTCTTGAAAACATTATTATCAAGACTAGCATTTCTTTTTTCCAACAAATGCTAAGAAAGGGTTTATTTTGTATGGATTTCCTATTCATGGGAATACAAGTATGGTACTTTCCTCCATCATGAGAAAATGATAGTCAGATAAAATGAGGAGGAGATTGATTGCAGATCTATATTCTCATTTGCAAATTTTTCATCACATAGGTAAGCACATGCTATTTATCTATGCTGTCACCAAACTTGATTCATTTCATTACATATATTTCTGTTTTATACTGCAGAACAAATTATAGCTCTACCTAACAAAGCAAGGATAAATAAAAAATACTTTATTTTCACCTTTCTTATGCTTTCACAACTCATTAGTCAGCACGAAAAGATCTGAATTAATTCAAATTAATTCAAGAACCTGACTAAAGAAATTTCTTTCTCTGACTTGTAGCAGAAGAAAATAAGGAGGAAGGTACAGGTTAGATTAACCCTTCTTTGAGGGTTGGTCTTGATAAAATAGTTACTTAATAGTTCGTAATTGACATTGGCAGAAAAAATCTAGAAGTATATTAAATGTTATGTTATTTAATTTGTCTTATCTGCACAACAAAACCCAGAGTAGCTTATAAACAAAACTGGATAACATTGAGTATTGGGAGAGTAAGAGTGAAGCATAAGTCAGTAGCAGCAGAGAGCTCATCATTTGGAAGAACCTCAAGACTTGCATTTCTTACCTGGAAGATGCTGTGATCTATTAACATGGTTCTGAAAAAGGCCATAGAGCTTATATATGTATGAGGCTAAATTTCTGAATGGAAAGATAAGTGCTTGGTAGGAGTCATGAGTAAAGCTCTACTTGGTATGTTTAATGCTATCCTAATTATATTACAGAAGAGTGCAAACTGGAACGTGTAGAGAAGGGCTATGATTATCATCAAATAAATAGCCTATAATTTGAGAGAAGGCAAAAATATTTTGGTCTGTTTAGTCTAGCAAGAAAAGCTGAGGAGAGCTTTTGTTCACTATCTATAAATGTGTCAAAGTGTATAAACTAAAAAGAGATAACATCTGTTTAAGATAAAATGACTGGGGGAGGAAACAAAAAACCCTCCAAGTTGGCTCAGAACAAGTTAATAAAAACTCATATGTATGTTTTTTTGATAAAATAAAAAAAAAACAGCTGAATGAGTTTGATCAGGCTCCAGCAATAGGTTTTCAGCTAATATCTCTATGTATATCTTTCATTTTTATTAGTCTTACATGGACTTTACAGTGGTCCTAAAAAAAAGGATAGCAATGCCTTTTATGATATATTTTTCTTCTCTTACTCTATTTCCTCTTTTTTTTTTCTTTTTTTTTCTTTTTTTTTTCCTTTCTTTGTCTTATTTTCCTAATAGGTAAGGCCTAATGTAAAGGCCATCCAATTCAGTACTATCTTTCTCATTCTGTCAGATGACTTTGGGACTTAAGTGCTGATACAGCTTCTTTTACTTATTTTTATAGCACCATAAAAAATATTTTGGCCTGTGATACATACTTCACATTAGGAGTTTGGTTAGGTTTATTGGGATATGGGGCTATTTACACCCTACAGTTCCATAAGCCATTCAAGACCATTAGTAATTATGGGGACAACTTCATATTTACATACACAAGGGTACAATTAGGTACACAATTAGAACTTCATCACAGTAATAAACCTTCAGGTGCACTTATTTGTATTTACGCTGTACACTTAAGTATTTTATTTGGACATCAGCTAATCTATTCTTTCTCAATACAGGAAATTAATTATTAAATATTCTTCTGTCTAGTTGTTTGGGTTTTTTTCAGTACTGTATTTCCAGGAATTTATGAACTCTTCTTCTATTCTTTCTATTTCAATTGGGTTTTTTATGATCTTGCACCTTTTTAAAGGTTTCTGCAAGTTCCTGTCAGGTGTGATTTCATTTCTTGAGATAATTTTGTGTGAAGTGATCACCTGCGTACCTTCCTGTGGGAGAAGTTTCGCTTCTTTTCTATAGCAATGTAAGCTGAGATGAAGGCCTTTCTCTTTCAAACAAAGATTTAAACACATTAAGGATTTTTTGATGAGGACTATTGTGGTGGAAATTATAAGGCATGGTTGCTTGTGACTTGCCTTTCTGACTCAGGAGGTCCTGATGTTAATAATATTTTTCACATGAAATCAATATATAAAATCAAGCCAGCAGAGTGTGCATGATTGCCTAAGTGTTTGCACTATAGGGGACTATAAACTGAGTCAACACTAGCACAACTAAACAGCTATATCAGCCACACCAGTCTAGTACATAGGTAATTTTTGTTAGATCATGTGCTAATCCAGGAACATTCTATAGCAACAGAGGTTTTTATTTCTATATATCTCTTTGAAATCATGAATCAGAGAGAATGTTTGAAGAAAAGTAAGTAACGGACGCCTTTGCAGATAATAGATCCTACCAAACTGTAATTATTTTTCCTGCCCATCCCTTTCTAGGGTTAGAATAAAAGCACAGCATGGCATTATTTTATTCTGATATCTACAAAACAAACCTTTGGAAGAGGAAGTATTTAAAGTGCTATTCTGTATAGTTTGTATTATAGAAATTTTAACTTATTTATTGTACAGAGGATTTAAGGGAAAAAAATCTCATCTGCCTGCACAGGCTAAATACAACTAAATATTGAACTTCCCATGAATATAATTTGGCAAGAAGAAAAAGCTAAAGACAGCAAATATGGAACCTTTAATTCCAGTTGTCACAAGCTGCTGTATTTTATTGTTTGCAAAGGTAGTGAAATAATGACTTTGCTTAGGTCAGGAACCTAATGGCTTTCAGAAACAGTTTATAATTAAAAGTTCCGTGAAACACCTCATAGGTCACTTGTTCAGTTTAGCTTTATACTCTTGCTAAATTTTCTGCTAGGTGAAAGTATTTAGCTGTGAATAAATACATGTTACACATATTTTGAAAAGGCTAAATAGTTTTTAATCTATATGTAAATGCACTTTAAATATATTGTGGTGGTTGTTCTCCTTTATTATGTTACTGGTGCAACAGATAACACACTCAATGCTACAATAACTGAAACCCAAAAGTTATTAATAGAGAAAATAGGCATTCATTACATTTAAAATGTAACATGAAAATGAAAATCACAGCACTGTTATTAAAATAAAAAAAATGGCAGAAGGAATGTTTTCCTCTTACTGACAGCAAACGTGTTGAATACCTTAATCAGATGCAATAAATTACTCTACACTGTATAAAACCAGTGCACTCAAATATTGAGCAAATGTCTCAAAAAATCCTCAAAAAGAGGGTTTTTACACTGTGTAAGCCAAGATTTTTAGTGTTGTACAAGTAAATTGGCTATGGTAGATATCACAATCAAACTACATTTCCTTGATTTTCTTTATAAAACTGGCATTTAATTTGGTATAAAAATACAGAACATACAAATGAGAAATAACAGCACATGACCATGGCTCAGAAAATATTTTGTTGTTGTTCATAGTGCCCAACGGAAATATTTTCACCTTTTCTTTTAGAGACAGTTCAAAATATTTGTTCTTGATTTGTTTTTTACAAAAATGTCTTCTTCTACTTGTGTGGTTTTTGGACATACTTAATATTACTTGACAAATCCATCTGACAATCTGTATCTCAAAGAGCAAATGTGCTGCTTACAACACCTCACTTCTGTGTTTAGTCTCTTCAAATCGTTAAGGCACTTGTCGAGATTTTGTACAGGTCCTGAGGTCAAAGTAGAAGGTCATAAAGAGTCACTTAGCAACATGCTTGAGTGATAGGGTTTGTTCACAGGATATGAGCGGGCAGGAAGATACATGGCTGTTATGACCATTAATACAACTTTGAGAACCTCCTCTTTTTTTTATTATTTTTTTCCTCTTTCATTATGTGTTATGTGACTACTTTTTCCCATTGCAGGTGCAACTTTTTCCCTCAGGAGGATGAAAAATATAATTCTTAATACATCTTTTTTTTCCCCTCAAAATTCAGTCAGTAATTAGAAGATGCCATTGTCTGCCATTTACATGCACAGATGATGGGTAGCTAATAACTTTTAAGACACTTGTCCAGATCAGCTGTATGCTCAAGACTGAATCCTGGTACATACTGTTATGGCTTTGTTTTTTTGTGTGGCGCAGTTTTCTTTGGTGGTGGGGGAGGGGGCTGCAGAGGTGGCTCCTTTAAGAAGCTGCTAGAAGCTCCCCTGGCTCCAAAGAGTCGGACCCGTCTCTGGCCCAGACCGTCATGACGGTGGTAGCGCCTCTGGGAGAACAGATTTAAGAAGGGGAACCTGAGAGGAACACCTCTGCCGATACTGAGGTCAGTGAAGAAGGAGGGGGAGGAGGGGTGCCTGAGGAGGCTGATGGCCCTGCAGCCCGTGGTGAGACGGCAGGCTGTCCCCCTGCAGCCCATGGAGGTCCATGGTAGAGCGGAGGTTCCCGAAGATGGCGGTAACTCCATGGTAAAAACCGCGCTGCAGCAGTGTGTGACTGGAGAGCAGCCCGCAGAAAGGACCCGCGCCAGGGAAGTTCGGGAAGAATTGAAGCCCGCAGAGAGATCCCGCGCCAGGGAAGTTTGTGAGGAACTGCAGCCCACAGAAAGGACTCACATTGGAGAAGTTCGTGAAGGACTGTCTCCCGTGGGAGGGACCCCACGGTGTAGCAGGGGACGACTGAGGAGTCATCCCCCTGAGGAGGAAGGAGCAGCAGAGACACCGTGTGGCGAGCTGACCCTAAACCCACATCCCCTGATCCCCTCTGCTGCCGGGGGGAGGAGGGAGAGAGAACCGGGAATGGAGCTGAGATGGGAAGGAGGGAGGGGTGGGGGAAGGTGTTCTGATGTTTGGTTTTCCTTCCTAATATCCTTGTTTTTGATTTGATTGGTAGTAAATTAAATAGATTTTGTTTCTTCCCCAAGTTGAGCCTGTTTTTTGCCCGTGACCATAAGTGGGGAGTCATCCCTCCCAGTCCTTATCTTGACCCACGAGCCTGCCTTTGGATTTTCTCATCCCACTGTGGCCAGGCGCGGGGGTGGGGGTGTGAGTGAGCAGCTTCGTGGTGCTTTGTTACCAACTGAGCTGAAACCGAAACCACGACACATACTTATTGAAAAATTGAAGACATAAACTGATAAGTTAATAAGTATACAGCAATGTTCATGTTGTGAAAGTCAAAGCTCATTTTATGAACTATTGTCAAGCTTGGCTTTTTCAAGGAATAAATTCTCTCCCTCTGCCTCTCTCTCCCCTTCCCTCCTTCCTTCCTTCCCTCCCTCCCTCTCTCTCATTAAGAACGTTCTGTCGTGGTTTAACCCCGGCCAACAAC
>VYZV01014838.1:44579-123861 GCA_013401275.1 Pandion haliaetus | reverse complement strand
GAAATGTTAGTTTAATACTGCTTCTTAGCGGGCAATTTTGTGCACACACACACAGATATATGTGTATGTATATATGTTTTATATACGTATTTATAACATAGCATACATTGCTGCATGAATTGCTGCTAAACATCATTGTTGTGGATCTTCTTTTCTAAGTATGTGTGCATTTTCTGTTTTCTCTCTTGTGAATAACTACCCTGTGCTTGTGTGTACATGATGTAAAACCCATTTACTCATGTACTTACACCTCAGATTGCTCCTCCTGAAATCAGTGGTCTAACTGTAGTGCACAAAGTCAGGAAACTTCACAAATGTTAGGTGGCCTGAGTGTCAGATTCAAATTACACCCTCTGCCAGGGAAAAAAAAGTAAGAAGCAGAAGTCTCCTCCCAGAACAGAGACACTTGCCGGTAGACTCTTCATACTTCATCCCCGAGGGTATCTTAACTGATGGGCAAAGCTGTGAAGCGATTTGCAAAAGCCCTTAAAAGTGCCCATTGGAATATCCCCTTCAAGATACCTATCCCAGCAAATAGCATTTTCATTAGGCTCTGATTTTCTTAATTTTTTTTTTATGCCACAGGAGTACCAACCACACATGTTTTGGATGAACATGATTGATGCTATGTATCAAAGCCTGGTTTGCTTCTTCATCCCCTATTTCGTAAGTGTTTAGTTTAAGCCATTCTATTTCAAGCATTTTGAAGAGAACTGGCAGCACAGCTTGGGCTAAATTCTGTCTCCTCCTTTACAGACTTACTATGATTCGGAGGTGGATATATTCTCCTGGGGAACTCCCATCACCACAATAGCTCTTTTCACCATCATACTACATTTGGCTATTGAAACCAAAACTTGGGTAAGGTACCCACAGCCTACATAGAAACTCGCTGGCATATAGTAATTCTTTTCTTAGTGCAATTCTTCAAAAACAGAAGACGGTTGTTTCATTTCCTCAGCACATTCTATTTTTAGCAAGCATTTTAAGCAAACATGAAAAAGGTTTTAAACTGTGATCTGCTAACAGTTTTGTAGTGTTGTATCTATAATAAGAATTTTTGAAAATACAAGGCTCTAAACTCTTTGCTGTGCATGGATTTGGCTCCAGAAATTAAGAAGTTTTAATTCAGAATCACAGCACATTTCTCAGAATATAAAAAGTCATTACTCTCTTGTTGTTTTTTTGTTTTAGACTTTTCTCCACTGGTCGTCTTGCATCTTCAGTGTCCTTTTATTTTTCTTTGTGGCTCTGGTTTACAATGCTTCCTGCCCGGTATGCCATCCTCCATCCAATCCCTACTGGACTATGGAAAGGTTGATGGGAGACCCTATGTTCTATTTCACTTGCATTATATCACCAGTTGTTGCATTGCTGCCCAGGTATTGTATCTTCTCTCATGTCTTTTCTCATACATGAAAGCACTTTATGCCTATGGTTGGGAGGGCAAGAAACATTTCTTTTTCCACTCCCCCTCTTTCTTTTTGCCTTACCAGCCAAGTCAGTTTTTTTCAGTGGCTGATTATATGAAGTCAGGTTGCCTAACCTCTTCTGTGCTCCTGACCACAGGAACAGACCACAGGTCCTGGCCATAGACCACAGGAGAGGGATAATTGTAGATTGTTGGTCAAACCTTATGGCCATGCAGATATTTGCTACCCTGTGAGGTTTTCTGTGATGCTTCCAGATTCAACCCATCCTCCCATAACATGCACAGTACAGAAATTCTGATAGAGTATTGTGGACTTAGTTGCCTGCTTACGGATGTAAGAGGCCTGCTCTGCAGACTGATGCCCATTGCCTTTGATTCCTCATCAGGAAAGATGAAAGACCGTGTGTAATCACAAGGTGGATCACTGGCTAAAGGTGCAGATCTATTACGCTGCTTGTTATTAATCAAAATATTAGCACAGCATTCAGAGCTTTTCATCTGCAAGCTTTATTGTGTCAAACATAAGAAAGGCACATAAAACTCTCTTATTTTTCTGTGTTGTACTTTTGTCTTGGATATTTTCTCTTAATAATATCTTGGGTACTTCCTTCTTTCAGTTCTTTTCACGTGCACATTCTCCTCTTGCAGATTTCTGTACAGAACCCTTCAGGGAACACTATTCCCAACCCAGCTGCAGCTTGGACGCCAGTTGAGTAAACTGCCCCCACAGAATCGCACCCAGCTTCTGACCAAGTTGAATGTAAAGGAAACAATACGTCAACAACCCTTTGCAGACAGCTTCTCACCAAGCCTTGGCTCAAATGCTAGTGATTGCTATAAGGCTTGTAACCAAAGCACACCTTTGCCAACATCTCCTCAGACAAGTGAATCACTTTTCCAAGAGCACACAAAGGCAGAACATACAACAGATCAGACAGCAGCTGCCTCTCCCGAGGGTGCTGTGTTGTATGGAGAAAACAAACTCCCCTCACCAACAAGTAGTCTGGAAAGGTCCACAGGATTTCATGAAGTTACACATGGCACTTCAGAGATGGAGTCATTGCCTGTGGGAGCAACATTCCCATGGAGCTCAGCAGTTGACCAAGCAGACTTCAGTTTGTTGAAGTGGATCACATCAACCCCGCTGTTCAGTCACATTGGGACTGTGTTACAGGTGTCAGCAAGCAGTTTACAAAATGAAACACAGGACAGTATGTGTGTGCTTGGCTCTTCTTTGCATGTGGACTTTAAAGGCTTAAAAGAACAGAGCTCAAATAACTTGCAGGACAAAATGAAAGGGACCCCAGCTGATCATTGTAAAAGTGACAATTCCGAGACCACCTTTTTATGACATGGGTCTTAAATATATTTATATATTTTCTATTTGCACACACTTATAGTGAGATTACTCTATTTGTTTCCAAAGATGAAACGAAAAATCAAAGGTACAGAATGATTATTTAAGAATGTTTAAATACAGTATATTGAAATAAGAGCTTTAAATATAAAAAGAAACACTTGAAATTTCCATTTATATTGTTTTATTTTTTCATCTCATTTTGTAAGGAAACGCCGTCTCTGTTTTTCGGATGCTTCTCTTTTATTCTGACACATACTGTAAAAGTAAAGGACCTATCTACCATATTCAAAAGGATTAGATTCAGCAACAATTATTGATATCATTATAGGCCATTCAGTAATCAAGGAGGAAAAACCATGATAATAAATAGGCACTGTATTCCATCCATCATCTGCTTGCCAGGGTGTTTTGTCACTGGAGCAAACCAGTAGGCAAGACTATCGAATTATTACACACCTCTCTGTTAACAGTATCTTACCACCGCATTAATAATACTGGTATTTTATAAGTGACACCATATGATATTGCAGCCATAGCATTTTGTGTGTCGTGATAAAACAATAAATAAATGACCATCCATATTGCAAAGTGACTTCCCAGTCTGGCATTAATAGTAACTCAGCCCTTCACTTGGAGCAGCTGGCATTTGGCCGGTCGTGGCCTTCTATCAGGCTGTTCATCTTTTGAAGAAAAGCTGCTGCTTTTTTGTGAGGAATGATTGGGTGGCAAAGAGCTGGTGCATGGTGTCCACTGTAGAGTTTGACCTGGGAGGGTCTGTGATCTTCTGTGCTGAAGCACTACCATGCGTAGGCTGGTTTTGCTGAAGGAGGCAGTCCTGCTTGCTAGCGGGTCATAGAGGACAGGCAGGGTGGAGTTTTGTTGGGCACCTTAACCTTTGTTTCAGCCAGGTTAAATCAAGTCCGTGGTGATCAGGAAGGGGCTTGACCAGCTGCGGGGGTGCAGTGCTATGCAGAGGTACTTGAGCCTGGTCTAAGACACGCTAGCTCCAGTTCGGAAAGTAAGGAGCTGCGCTGCTTTCTGGGGTTACACCTGAGCCGACCTTACATGGTTGCGCATCACAACTGCCATGGGTACATGGGTGTGCGGCTGCGCTGTGCCAGCCAGATGGATCCCAGGGGGTTTAGCCTTGGAAGGCTGTTTGGACCTTTCATACCTAGTCTCCATGACCATGTATGAACTAGCTGTCGCACTTCTTCGTTTCCTCATCGTAGGTTTTCAGATGGCCTTTACCTTGCTTGCCATCACTTGCGTAAGGCCAGAACTTGTTCGTGCCACACTCTGTGCCAGGCAACCTGCCTCCCGCATGGATTGCCTCAGCCCCTTAAGCCATAGTGCCTACCATTGTGGCACTTGCTAATCCACTCGGGATCCTTTTTTTCAAAGATTTATACACTGGCCTCTTTCCCAAAGACAGAATTGATAATATGAAACTGTAATTATGATAGAAGTGGGGCAATAAGAGTGGGCATTTGGTTTCCATGAAGGTAGATCGGTATCTATCTGCGCTCAGTGCCAATGCAGGCTGGGAGCCACTGGGGTGTATGTCCTGACACACGCCTCTAAAGCAAGGCAGAGTCCCACACCCTCAGAGCACTTGTTGCTTTTTGCTCTCTGGAAAGGGAGCCTGCAGGACTCAGCTCAGGTGGAGAAACCTCCTTTGCAAGTGTCTCTATTTGGGTGAGACAGCTCTGAGTTTAGACATCTCTACTTGCTCTACCAGCCTTCTCGGTCTCTGTTGGGATGACTTTGCAGGTAACTTTTTGCAAGGTTAGCTGGCTGTATTTAACACAAACTGTGCAGAGATTGCCATTGTAAATAACTCACGTGTGTGGAGCTGCAGTGTCTTTTAATGTCAGGGGGGAAATCGGATGACACCGTGAAATGTGTAAATGTTGCCATCTGGTTAGAAACATTCCTCTGCTTGTAAAACAGGCTCTCGCAGAAGGACACAGTATCAGATACCAGGTAGGCAGAGTTCATAGGTTTGCAAGATGTTAAATTCAGTCTAAGAGTGTCGTGGGGTTGTAGCAGGAGCTTCCCATGGATGTCATGCATGTGTGCCCTCTCTCAGTTACTGCAGCAGCCCCAAGCAGGCAGGTGAGGATCTCTTGAACTCATTGAGTCCTCTGCATCTTTCCACAGACGTTTGGTGTCCCGCAGGCCATCATGGGATGTGTCTGGAGCTGGCAGCAGAAAGGAACATCACTGGGCTTCGTCTCAGAGCTGTATTTGATGATACACTCATCAAAAAGAACCTAAATCCCTTGCTAGCCATGCTTTTGTGATGCAAGATTCGGTTTAGTTGTTGTGCTTTCAGTGTTTCAAAGACTATTTTTGTAGGTAAGGGATAAAAGTGTTCCTTTGGGACTGAGAGATGCTCATGCACTGCCAGAGAGTTGTGTTAAGTTGCCACTGTGAGGGTGAGAGTAGGACATCTGTGTCATATGTTTAGGGAAACTCAACATGACTGTAGATCTAGATCCGCAGCTGCTACAATCATCATAGCTCCTTCAATTTCTTCAAGCTGACTTACCCCAGCTGGGAATCAGGCCTCAGTAACCGCTATATTTTGTTGCAAAAAAAAAAAATCCTTAGCGATACATTTCGAAATGCATAAAGTATAAATGCTTCCTTCATACTAAAGGATAGAATACCTTATTATGGCAGCAATCCTGCAAACACGCATGAGTTTAATCTTAAATAAACCAAATAATCCCACTGACTTTAATGGAGCAGTGGCCTCAGCAGGATTGCTTGCGTGCTTACGGATAGATAGGAAGATGTGCCACGCTGAGGCCTCCGTGTGCCAAAACAAGATACCTGGGGCACAGAACCAGGCCAGTAGGATGTCAGTCAGCAAGATGTCTCCATTTTCTTCTGGGAGATAAACTGTAAAATAATATAAATAAAATGTAATTTAAACCACAGTTTGGAGAAAAAAACTAAACAGATTTCACATTTGGAAAGAAAATATTAAGGAAACAAATTCTTTTCATTTCAAAATAGAAGTTCTCTCTTCAGCTGCCAGAAGACAAACACATCAAAGCATGTTACTTGCTGGGCTTTAGGGCTTGTCAACACTTTGAAGCTGCTATTAATATTTGAAACATTTTAACTAAACAAATACTAATGGCTTTTTGAAGCTGTATACATTGATTTAAATAAAATAGAAATAAACTTCTAAAGTTATTCCTGTCAGTGCAGTTGAGCAGTTGTCATACCAGGGAAAACAAAGCTTTAAATTCATGAGGCCAATGTTCAAAAAGCATGCAACTGTTTATTAAAAGATTCCACGAGGCAATTAAAACAATGCCCGGGTTCAGTCTATTACCAGCAACAGCCCCCTGTACACTGTGTCAAATATGTGCTCTGAACTCTGCAAGCACTTCTGCATCTGCTCAATGTTGCTGGCTGAAGCAGTCCAGCTGAAATTAATGACTAAGAAGAAGAGAGTTGTGAATTAAGCATCACAGCATTCCAAATTTCTTACGCTTATTTACGGGAACTAACTTCCCAGTGACTTATCCATTTTATAAATTTCTCTTGGATGCATAAAGGTCTCTGAGAAACAGCCAGAACTCTTCTATCAGGTTAGCACTCTAATCTCAGAAACTGTATCTCCCATACACACCAGCGCACTGGAACCGGGCATACAAATGTCAAAATAGGAACAAAACAACACTCGGGTATTTTCTCCAAGATTTTACAGCTCTACATCACTGTTCTGTGTGCTGTTTGCATGCACCTGTTTGCCATCCTCCTGCGCCGGCTGTGGAACCACGGCCCTGCCCCCTGATGGCCATTAAATGATCTTCTATGCTTTTCATAAACTGCAAAGCTGATGACAGTGCTGACTTCTCACTGTGGCAAAATCCAGTGGCACCCTGTATTGATTTAAGTGCTTCCCTGATGGGGAGAGCTCATCCTTTACCTAGTGAAATTTCCTCAGACCCTTTCAAATTATTCAACCAGAGACTGCTCTTGCTTCCATTACCCAGCTTTCTCAACTACCTTGCATTGAACCTTGACTTGTCGTTTATTCACACCCAATCCTGCCTAGGGCTGCAGTCTGTGCTTGCTCCCAGTACGTCTCCTGAAGGCTCTGCCCACTTAATCAACGAGTGCTGCTTCGTTGTGTCTCGGGGCACCTTTCTAATGTCATGCTCACAGTTGGCTCCACTCCAGGCTTATACATCCCAAACATTGTAGGCTGATCACCCGATCCATATACAGCAGATATGGAGGATTTGGGGAGGTTTATCCATTAAAGGTGCTACATAAAAGGGTTTTGCACAAATACTGGTTGCAGTATGTGGAGTTGTTCAGCTTAAAAAATAAACTCTGTCAGAACTGCATGTGGTTGGATCATCTGGGAGTGACAATTCCTGCCCTAATCATAAAATCTGCATCAAAACCTGAACTAAAAAAAAAAAAAAGCCTCATGTTTTTGCAGCAGCTATTTCTTCATTCAGACTGATCAGTGCCTCAGGCATTTTTCAGTCCAGTATTAAATTCAGCAGTGTGCTTTTCTAACTGAGTGCACGTGGCAGTTCAGAAAACATGATGCTGATACAATAGGCCATGCACTGTGATGGAGTGGTAGCAGATATGTATCAAGGACACTGTGGAAGCTGCTAGAGACAGGATTATGCAGATGTAGCAAAGCGGGGAAGGAAAGACACTGCTAGATGCTGCTTGGAAGGTAGGTAGGGAGACAAGGGGACCTTCAGAACTTTCTGACCACTTTGGTTTTGCAAAGTGGTTCTGCACATCTCCCTCTCTGCCTGCTGGCAGGTTTATTTGTACCAACCTTACACTTCACTAGAGCTACACTATGACTCAATTTGCCTTGTTGTCTGCAGCTAAGCACAGATAACGGGGACTGATGCCCAGCTGACGTCAAGCAACGCAGCTGTACTGACTCACATCGAGGTAGGTTGGCGCTTGCTTTGCAAACACAAATATGTTGGCTATGTGCCGGTCCCTAGCCAGTACCTGTGACCATGGCAGGTCCCAGTACCAGTCCCAGGGATCCTCCCTGTGTCAAAAAACGGGGCAGGAGCCAGAACAGGGGAGACCCCCGTGTCCTTCCATGCACACAGGACGCAAGCAGCCCTCCACTGCTCACTAGACTGAGACCACACTTCGTTTGCAGTGTCCAGGACAATGTTGGGCTGTTAGTGACCTGGAAGAGAAGCAACAGGTAACATGGCAGGGAAACTCTTCCTGCTCCATCAGGAATCTCCTCTGCTATTGCATAAATGCCTCCATGCTTTTCTCCCATGCATTCCAATATGAATCCTGGCCATCAGAAGTCCCCTGGCATGGCTGCAATTCCTGCAGTTGAAGACGCTACGGGAAGTCCGCTGCCACCATCAGGAGCGGACCCTTGAAGCACCTGCACCCAGGGCCGCTGCACCAGGGGTGATGGGCACCTTCACCATTAGCAATAACTCCATCGATCACCATGTGTGCCGCTCACTGAGGCTCCTTCATGCCAAAGGAAACACTGCATGGTCACAGCCTACGTATCTTCAAAAACAACAGCAAAATGCTTTTGCCCTGACTTCAGAGGTTCACAATAGGGAAAGATTTACAAATGTCTCTGGTTCTGGACACCCAGATCAAGGCAAGTGTTTTCCAGTTGCCCTGGGCTGTGAAACCCTGTAGTGCATCACACATCCAGAGGGCTCTCTGGTGCTTTATGTGCTTCAAAATTTTCTGGGGTTTTCTGGGGGGCTGGCCACCCCAAAATCCCAAAATCTAGAATTAGAAGCCACTGTCGAAAATGGTAACTGTGTTGTGAGGACTGTGTTTTATTTACATGGAAAAAGAGCAGTTAGAAGAAAGGACTAACTTTTAAGAAAGGTTTTTCTATATAGCTGCATAAGGAATTATCTCTATTTTGAGCAGCAGCTTCCATGTGGTTTTAAATATGGCTGTTTGCTCTGTGCAATAATGTCTCCCTTGATACGTGAAGTGCAGCACTACATAAATCCTTCCAAGTGGAGGTTTAGCATATCCTAGCCAGGGCAGTCAAAGACAGCCAGGTCCTGCAGCCAGCTCTGCTGCTGGAAGGACTTCAGCTGCTTCGGCTCTCAAAGTCCTGTTTCATCAGCTTGTCTTGCATAATGCTCGCCTGCGATGTAGCCTCGTGAGAGGTATGACTAAACAAGAACCTTGTTAAAAGTGGATTAAAGGCTTCAACATTTAGTGTAGTCATTGGTGTTGCTGCAGCGTGCATAGCACATGCATGGAAATAGTCTCTTAGTGAACACAAAATGCCTGAAAGAGCCTTTTGAGAGACTGGAAAAGGTGTCAACAAAGAGCTGGCACAAGGCAAATAAAAGCTGCTCAAACTGGGTGGACTGCCCGCTTTCCTCTGTGGGGAGATGCCCCAGGACTTTAACTCCTCTTTATTATCTGGGCAGTTGCCCCAAGCCGGGGCAGGGTGTGGGTTTCCAGGGGCAATGTTGACTCAGAGCTGGAGCAAGGGGCCTCTCACTCTGGCCCCACAGCCCTTTGGGTGCTAAAACCTGACACCGCACTGCTGTAGCTAAGGTTAGTAGTTCCTGGCCCAAAATTCCCAGTGGTATGTTGCTTGTGCTTGTTCATCACATTTTCCAAAAGCTGTAGGTTTTAAAGTCTCCAGTTTATTCCCGGGTGGCCCATTTTATGTGCATGAAGGCACCGAACTGTCCCTGGAGCCAGGCTTGTGTGAATGCAGTTCCCGCCTTTCCGCCCTTCCCCGCTTTCCTCCCCAAAACATGGAGGCCACAAAGAGCCACTTGGACCTTCAGAAACCCAAACCACAACAGAGATATTGCTCACCATTTACATGCCTGGAAACAAAAGATGAGTGTCGCTTCCAGGACCCTTTTCTTAATGAAAACAGAGGAGACGCCTCTCATTTGGGTAGGATACATCCTTTGCATCCCGCAGAACTGCCCACTGAAGGGGGTACAGCAACAGCTGACGCTGCTCTTGTCCTATTCTTTACATGGAAATGCTCCAAAAATTAGAACCAAGAAGGGGGATATTGAGCTTTTCACCATAAAAACCTTAAAATGCAAAGCTTTTTTTTTTTTTTAATCAAATTGCTGATGTACATGTGGGGGTTATATTTACTAAAAACCCACATTTCTGACAAACTCTTTCAATCAGCCGTGTGTACTGTTAAAGCTGCATGAACCAATTTTATCCCGTGTGGGCTGCGTGTTTGCAGTTTGTAAGATCCCTGTCATTTTGGAGACACAATTAACTTCATAGCTGGTTTGTTTTGCTAAACCCCCAAGAACTCAATAAAACCATTACCGCTGAAAGAGATTCAATCTTCAGCTGCACGTAAGAAGATGGAAATAGAAAGATCGGGTTGGCATCATCTGGAAACCGAGGGCAAACAATGACATTATGGGAGGCATTGCAGGCAAAGGCTCCTCTCCCCTGGGAGCCTATGGAAATGATCAAGATCAAAAAAGGTACCGAGAGCTGCAGTTCATCTGAAGTTGTCTGAATTTGGAAGCTTAAAAGTGAACTAATTCATTTTTTATCCAAACGTACTGATGGTGTGTGCAACTGTCAAATTGAGACAACAGCATTTTCTCCCCATTGAGTGTTGCTTTAAGTGGCAGCCCAAGGCCCGTGGCAGAAGAAATCCAGGCTCTTGGATTATTTGGTGCTAAAGAGAGATGCCAGCTTTTCTAAAGCAATACCCCGTGTGGTTCTCTTGCATTCAGTTGGCTGCTGTTGTAGCCCACCGGCAGCCACCCCCTTGCCAGATGGCTCCTGCTCACCTGGGACTGAAGTCGAGCATGAGGTTCTGGGGACACATCAAATACTGAGAGGCTTCAGTGGACACCTCTGCCCGCACCTGCCCCCACAGAAAAAGGGTGATGGCAGAGGCGGGGGGTGTCCCAGCCCTCTCCCAGCCTATGGCAAATCTGCACCTTCCCCATTGCACGGGGCAGCTCCAGCCCCTGCACATCCCCCTCCAGGGGCAGCACTGCAAGCAGAGGAAATGCATTTCCATATGCATTTCCAAACAAGCACCCATGGACCCTTCTCTACACCCCCCCAGCTCCCTGTTTGCTCAGTCTGATATAACCATTCACTGGGATCTTGCTCCAGCTGATTTTACTTCTCTGCGTAGCACTACTTCATCTCACATACTGCAGCTGAGATTCGTTCTCTTTCCTGGAGGTCCATTATAAAAATAAAATACAAAAATACCACATTTTTGTAAGTGGGAGGGCGGCTGACAAGGCACAGCTCTGGGACATGAGTCTTCCTAAGGCTGTGTGCACCAGGAGGTGCTTTACCACATAAAAGATTTTACAGACATAGGTGCACGACCAGCATTTTCCATCCCCTGGCACCACGCGATGGAGGGAAATGCTGCTTAAAAAAAATGAAAATTCAGCCCATCCCCTTGTCTCCTCCACCTCTGCTCTCTGAGTGCAGGGTTTCTCCTGCCCAGCAGCCCTGTGCCGGGGACAGCTATTCAGTTCATCATCCTCATCCATCCTCAAGGATGGGTCTGCAGTTGGCATCTCCAGTGCAGCCCAGAGGTCATCACCTCTGTCCGGGCAAGGCCGGGGATGGCTCTGCTCTCGGGAGCTGTTGGTGCCCACTGGCTGGGTTTTGAAGAGTAGGAAACTTATTTTTCAAAGGAAGCAGAAGGAAGCATGCAGACTTCTTCAGGTTTAAATAATAGGCTCTTGAACACTTCTTAGAGGTAATTTAGTGTTCTCTGAACAGAGAAGCAATTTACATTTTCTGTTGTTTGTTGGAAGCAGGAAAAAAAACCAAGGAGAAATATAAGTGGATGTATTACCTCAGCGTGGACTTTTTTTTTTTTTTAGTCAACTGCTTGAAGTCCAAAAAAGCCCTCGTATCCCTCTATTGCCGGCACTGGCCTTTGTTTTCAGCCACTTGTTACCTACAAACAGAAAGTGCTTCTGCGCAGGGGGAGGGAAAAAAAAAAAGCTAATTAAAAGCAAAAATTATATCATTTATTTGAAAGCAATGTGGAGACTTTAAACCTGTAACAAGGTGCCTTGAGACAAAAACTCAGCTTCAAGGGTCTCCAAGTAGGAAAACCACATTTTGCTCCTTACAAAACTAAAAAAGAAAGGGACAACTGAAATCTGGCATATTTTCAATTATATTTGCTTCAGATTTATGTCAGGCTTATCCTTAAGAAACCCATTTGAGACAGTTTTATGAAGACATTTTAAAAGGTCAGGGTATTTTTAAACCACCGTTAACCTGGAAAAACGTCCCTACTATATTGAAAATTGTTCTTCATGCCTCCCAAAAAAAGCACACACACTGCTAGCTAACCCTATACCTAAGTACTACTTTTTACCCCCAGTTTTCAAGGGAGGGGGGGGGCGGGTCTGGGAAAGCTGTCCCCAGCCCAATTGTATGGGGGGTCCCCGCAGGGTGCAGGAGTTCAGTGGGTGGTGCCTGGGCACAGCGGGTGCTGGTGTGTGTCATCAGGCTGTGACAAACCTCCAAAACAAACCGTCCCACAAAAGCAAACTTGTCTGCTCCCTCCCTCCTGTGATTAACAGTTTCCTATGCAGGGCTCGTCTATTCTAGAGCTTTTCCCAGGCAGTGCAGGGTAAGCAGCCGGGCTTTAGATCTAATAAAGAAACAACACACAAGCCAGCAGAGAAAGAGTGGGGGGAATTAATTTTTTTTCTAGCATTAAAAAATAAAAAGATGCCACAAAGCTGCTTAGTTTTAGTAAGGCATTTTCTTTCATTCCTCTGCTTGATAACACGCGTGGCTCCATAAATGTTGGCATTCAGCATCCCTCTCTCCGGTCTTTTGCAACCAAAATGGAGACACATTTATAGACTGGCTGGGGATCAAGCCACTTCCCTGGCCTAAATTACCTCAGTGGCATATATTCAGTCAAAAGGCATAAACTGAATAAACCACACCACTTACGTTTGGGTGCCATCTCTATAGGAGCCAGAGAAGGTTGGTCACGGAGGCAGTACCCTTCCTCTCGACCAGCACAGCTGGCAAGAGTGAATGAGCTCTCCTTTGGTGACAGGGCAGCGGGATGCAGTGGGATGCGGCAGTGGGATGCAGCAGGATACAGTGGGACCCGGCAGGGCACGAGATGTGCTTTTGCTGCAGACGCTGCCCTGGGCTTGCCAGGCTGCTGGTAGCAACGGGAGGTCACCCATGAGGAGGCAGCTGCTGGCTTCCTCTTGCAAAGTCCTAGTGTGCAGATAAAAGCCCAGCACACACACAGAGGAGCTGGTCATGCCCGAGTTTGAAAGTCTGCTCAATGAACAGCCATTGGGTTTATTCCCTAGTGGAAAAATCCAGGGGATTTTCAGGCAGGCTTCTGAGATGAATGCAATAATGTCCAAGGAGTATTTCTCATCTTACTCAAAAGGGCAGAGCAACTTGACATCTCATTTTGGCACCAGGTGTGGCCGTATGTTGTATTCACAGGCCAGAGAAAATTGCCTTCAGGGCCATATAAGAATTACAGACTGAACTGATCATCCATCAGACTACCAGGACAGAGGCCCTCTGCTTGTTTCTGCCATTGGCCCGGGAGGAAAACTGACAGACAGCTCCTGTTCAAACCGTGAAATGAAAGCCAGCGGGCACAGAACAGCTCTCCTGCCTCTCGTGCCACCTCCCACCCCTCTACCAAAAAGCCCCAACCACCTCTGCAGCCAGAAGTTCCCCTCCCGAAGTGCCCGCCATCGGCCCCTCGTTTCTTCCATATGAGCTTGCTCTGAGAAGGTAACAAGTGTGGTACCAAAGCAGATCCTGGACCCACCACTGACTGTCACCTTGGATTTGGCACAAATGAAAAAACAAAGGCTGGACTACACATGCAGATTGAGACTACCCTAAAATTGAAGTTTTTATGCTCAGCATCTGTGGAGACAGGCAGTTCCAGACACTCACCCTCATCTCTTTTTACACCCATTTTCACCCTGCGTCCACAACCATCCGACTCTTTCTACCAACCTGAGAAGGGACATTGCTTCAACAATGCGGCTAAGGCTAACAGTAACTGTGAAAAGCTCAACCCTTCATTTTCCTGTCACTCCACAGGCTGCCTTGGCTTGGGGGCAATCCACAAGTTTCTTCCACAACTCATAAAAAGTTGTATGACTTCTGTTATTAAACTACCAGCACTTTAATTTGCTTCTCCTCAAGTGCATAGCTTAATTTGGGAATGTAGTCTGTTTGTCTAGGAACAAGCCAGGCTTCTTTTTATTTATTCATCTACTCAGTAAAAGACCACCAAGTTTATGAAGTGTTTGTTTCCCTAAAAAATATCAAAAAGCAATTAAAGCAAAATCAAGTACTTTCTCTTTCCCATAATTTGATTGCTGTCAGCTGTATTCATTTAGAAAAGCACTAGCTGATTTCTGTCTTTTTTTTTAATCATTATTATTATTTTCTAGCTGAGGTACTTCTGGAGCTACTGGCCATAAAACAACCGGAATGTAGATCAAGAACCCAGAACATGGCAGTGCGTGACTGCAATGCAACCTACCCCCAATATTGCTTTTAAGTCTGGCTGCTCCCTTCTTTTTCCCTTTTTTGTTTGGTATCTGTTCTCGGACTCAGTTATTGAAGGAAAACCTCTGCCTGAGGAGTGGGTCTTCATCATGCTCTCAAAAAATTAGGGCCCTGTTTTATTCTGTCCTCTCTTGGTAGGAAGCTGTAGTCCAAGTCTTGCTCCACAGGGAAATCCCTATTCCTCTGGGCAGCACTCTGCATCTCCAGGGAAATATTTACTAAAATTTGGGATCTTTTTTGCATTCCTTCACATCATCCTGGGCACCATCACTATCTGGGGATGCCCTGGCAGCATGATGAAGACCAGCATTGCCCAGTAGATTAAAGAGGTATTTTGCTATCAGTAATTTTGTCAAGAAGGGTTTTTCAGAGTATGGTCACTTGTGGCAGGTGGATCATCTGAGTCACAACTGACAAAAGATTTAGGAGGCTCAAGCTGAAGTGCTGCCGTTCCTGATGTCTGGGTTTGTCCTATTTCCTTCAGCCACCACCAAAGGAGGGTCCTTTGTGCCAAGAAAAATCCTTTAATTAGCCTATGTGCTTACTTGAAGTTCTGAAAATGCTGCCTTGGGTATTTTGATCACAATGATATCATGCAGCTGGGGAAATCTGTGGGCAACACTGCTTTTTGCCTTTTTTTATTTTTATTTTTACAGTGTGTGGGTGACACAATACATCCAGGAATTCCCCTTGCCAGGAGGGTGACATGCCGGGATGGGCTGAGAAGTGCTCCTGTCTCCAGTCCTGTGGGGAGCCGGAGGCAGCTCCTTGTCTTTGCCCTCTGCAAAGCCACCGTGGGCTGTAAGAGCAGAGGAACTGCACAGCCTTGGAGAAACCTAACCAGAAAAATCTCCTTCCTGGGGAAACGGCAGGGTCTGCGCCCACCCTGGGCAGCTGCGGGGTGAGGGGTGCCAGGACTCCCACGTCCAGACTGAAAAGTCTTTTTCTTCCCCTTCTCCTGAACCTGAAGTGCCTCAAAAAAAAATCTACACCAGCTGAGTGTCACACTGTATTGCTTTTTTTCCATGCAAGTAGCAGCCAGAGATGTGTCAGGGCTTTGGGAAGCCCAGAAGGGCAGTGGATGCACCAGGTTGTCCCAGTGCAAAAGCACAGCCTGCATTAGGAAACCTGGGAGGATGTCTGCTCTGCACCCAAGGGAAAGTCCTGCGGTGATCAGCAAAGTTCAGGGGCCTGGGCCCATGCCTGCTTGCACCACCAAGAACTTGCCACAAAGGTCTGGGGGCCAGCAGAAGTTTGGGATCTCATTTTTCTGTGCTTTTTTAAGATGGAGAACTGCTTGGCTTGGATGAAGTTAAGGCCAGTGGTAGGAAACCTGCTGGTGCTCTGGGCTTCACCCAGGTTAGTCCTGCCCTGGAGGCTTGGGTTGCTCTTTGGCAAAGAGCCGGCTGCTGAGGAGACCAATGATGGCATGGGAAATTTTTCTGTATAATACTTGTCCAGAAACTGCATACAGCCTTTTTGCCTCTTCACCTTCCTTCACCCCCACACCCTCCCAATCTTATCCTGGGAAAATACCTCCACCAACAGGGTTTTAATCTATTTTCTTTCCTGAATCATAGAATCAGAGAATGGTTTTGGTTGGAAGGGACCTTTAAAGGTCATCTAGTGCAACACCCCTGCAATGAACAGGGACATCTTCAACTAGATCAGGTTGCTCAAAGCCCCATCCAACCTGACCTTGAATGTTTCCAGGGATGGGGCATCCACAACTTCTCTGGGTGACCTGTTCCAGTGTTTCACCACCCTCATCCCTATATCTAGTGCAAATCTACCCTCTTTTAGTTTAAAACCATTACCCCTTGTCCTATCACAACAGGCCCTACTAAAAAGTCCGTCCCCATCTTATAAGCCTCTTTCAAGTACTGGAAGGCCACTATAAGGCCTCCCCGGAGCCTTCTCTTCTCCAGGCTGAACAACCCCAACTCTCTCAGCCTTTCTTTAATGTATTTTCTTTTTCTGTCCAGACTTAACTCATCTTCATCCAGCTATAAGATTACTGGAAGGATTAGGTGCATCTAGAGACAGCGACAGATACATCCTTTGTATTAGTATGGACTCTGAGATATTTTATGCTCTGCCTTTGGAAAAAGTCTAGTGGAAAGCACAGTGAGGAAAAAGAGGAAAATTAACCCCGTTTATCGCTTACAGAATTTCTGAAGCTTTCCAAGGGACTGGCTTCCCTGCAGCCTCCACCCAGCTGCCTGCTCCAGCAAGAGCAGGGACCCAACTGCCCCAGGCAGGGCTGCCTCAGCACCGGGAATCACTCAGGGTCCCCTTGGAGCCGTTCTGGGAATCACTGTCTTTTTGTTGGCAAAAGGTGGGAAAATTGAGCTGCCCTTCCTGTGAGCAAGGGTTTTTTTAAACCCCAAAACATCACCCTGGTGATGTTTCAGCAGCCGTGCCCCAAGGCAGGGCTGAGTGTGCTCCCCAGAGCCCTGCGCGAATGTGACCATTTCAGTTCAGCCTGTGGGAGAAGTGCAGGATGAGGCTAAAAGCCGTATGCCAGGCAGAAAGCTGAATCAAGAAAGGAAGCTGTGCTTCCTGTAGGCCAGCACCTCACCACCCAAAAATGAGCATCTCTTTCTGGCAGAAATTGCCCTGGATTTCTTTTCATGAAGTGGTACAGAAAGGACTTATTGAGCCATTTATTCTGCAGGTAGGTTAGGAATAGAAACAATCCTGCACTTTAGTTTGGTCTAAAAAAGCAGGTTTTTTCCAAGTTTCACAACTTTCTGGTTGGGGTTTTGTACCAAGCCCATCACTCAGGTGTGAGGAGACCCAGCTCTACCCATACTGCTGCTGTCAGTGGAACCAGACAGCAGTTTCCCTGTAAGGTTGTTGCCGTACGCTGAAATGGCTGGAGTGCTTGTGAAACACCAAAAAAAGCACGACCCCTTTGTTGTTTGTGTTAACTGGCAGCACAAATTTCCTTTCTGCATGCAGCGCCAGGCAGAGCTCAGCTCCTCACCTTCACATTTCATCCCTGCTCATCCAAAGTGCATCCCCCTCTTGCCATCTCTACCACAGCAGCAATACCGTGTCCCTTGCTTTCACATCTCAACTCTCCTCAAAAAGCTGCTAAGGAGAGGACAGCAGAAAACCTCTGCATTTCCTTTTTTTTTCCCTTTTGCATTGAATTGTACACAAACAAGAAAACAGATAAAATAACATGCCTTTCAGGGCATACGTTTCATAATACTATAGAAAGTATAAGCTTTTAAAGCAATTCTCTCCACTAAAATTAAAACAAACTGCTCTGAATAGTATTTGCTAGACTCAGCGGGGGCAGGGGGATGCTGATTTCCATGCTACTCCTCTACAGCTTGTTAGCAGGCGTTGCGAAACATATGCACTTCCCTTAAAAATGCAATTAGGAAGTTATTATCCATCCTTCAAATCATTTGACAACGTGTGCACTTGCATCACTGCGGCAAGGAAATTCTGCAGCCGCTTGCACGCAGGTGTATAGAAAACCAATAAATCATGGTCCTTCGGGGAACTTTCCCATCTCCCAGCACCTGGCCCTTGGCCCAAGGTACAGATGGGGAGGTTGGTCCAGAAGCTGCACTTTTGTGATACATACAGTTATTTACTAGTGCGGCTTGTTTTCGTCCCTGCAGGGCCAATAATATAAAAAGCCACATAAAGACTGAGTTGAGAAAAGAAACTGCAGAGGGCCTGGAGTCTTGGGGAGGCAGACGGGACATTAACAGTTGGAAATGGCATGAGTTTTTTCCAATATCTACATGTTCCTACTAGATTTTTGCAAACCACACACATCTGTCAAAGAACTCTTCCCCCCCAGAAAATGAAAGATCTTGAAAGACTACAGTGTTAAAGCACTGTTAAACACTTCCTTCCATTTTTTTCTTTCTGAAAAGTTGGAATCGTAGTACCACAAATCCAAGTGCAAGTATCCCAAGGAGAGAAGAAAATCATAATTAATAAATGTTACTTTCAAAAACAACCTTCTTTTTATAAAATCTTGACTTTATAATCCTGTGCCTTGAGACTTAGCAGGCCCTGAAGCAAACGCTGTGCCTGACTTCTACTGCCTTATATCCTTGGGCAAGCAAACACCAAAGAAAAGCTAAAGGGCTTTCAGAGGTAGCCCAGTACCCTCAGCATCAGCATTCCTCTAACCTTGCCCTCAGTTAGAGAGGAAACAAAGCTCAACGTGAAATCCTAGACAGAGTAATTTTCATTACTTCCATCTTCCAGCAGAGACCCGATGTGATTTCAAAGAGCAATATTGATCTAGATATATTTTGATAACAAAAGTATGCATTATGTTTGCCCAACTAAAGCACTTTTGAAACCCGGCTGCTTTAAATTGTGTTTTGACTGCGTTGAGAGACCCATGTTTTCTGCATCGAACTACTGTATTTTCACCCAGGGGGCATTTTGTTCTATAGCAATCCTTTAACACTGTTAGTAACATTTAACTCAGCATGGAGCATAATCATAACAGCTATCTATTTATTTGATGGAGCTGGTAAACTGGAAGAAACACATACACAAAAGAAAGGAGAAGAAAGGGCCTGAGCCCAGAGAAGTACAGGTACTACCAGCTGGGGTCTGAAATCACAAACTTTTGCTGGTAAAAGGTAAAAAGCAGGATAATGGATTTCAGTAACGAACTCTTTCAGGGACAAAAATATGACTAAGAATTTTTTTTTTTTTTTTGAGCTTTGAGGTTACAAGTCCTGCAAAGATAGAGACATGATTGCCTTTAGCAAGGAGCAGCAGAAAACTTTCTTGTAAAAGCCCAGCAGGAATTCCTTTTGGTACTACTTGGTTTGTAAATGTAATTCAGAGTCTTTTTACATGGTTAAACTAGAGATACTTGCTCTTGCAGATTAAAAATAATTAAAACTTGACCTGAATATCATGTGATGCTTTGGGGACCAGCCAGACCTCCCCAGCCTGCCCTATTTGCAGACCACGCTGTTAGATTTTAATTCACTGCAGCTTTCCTTGTGCCATAATCCTTACAGCGGACAAGAAGAGAAATAAGAAAGCAGCCCACTGTTGAGGGGTGAGCGTGGGTGATCAATACATCGGTTCTCAGCCCTGGGAGTTTCCTGAAGGGCTGCAAATGTCCAGCCTCCAGCACTCCGCTGGCTGGACCAACTGGCTGAGCAACAAAAAGCAGACCCAAGGCACTTGCTCAATAGGACCAGAGTTTCCTATTACAAGTGCACCCATCCCAGTCCCATACAGAGATCTTCATCCTTTGTAGTGAGGTCTACACAATGAGTATTACCCTCCACAGTGAGATTAGAGATTTTCCTGAAGAGGGTTTCCTCATTAGGGAAACGAGGTGGTCACAGGCTTCACTGAGGCTGGAGGACGTCCCTTGGGCTGGCTGTGAGGTGCTTCCAGGCTCTCCCTCAGAGGGTTATTGAGAGTCCTTGGAGGCTTCTTGAGGAAAATGCTGTACCCCCAGGAGACCACCACAGCAGCGGTTTGGCTCCCGCCTGCTCCTGGATGTGCGAATTGCTCCACACAACTATTTCTAACAGAGGTGTCTGGCTGTTTTCAGGCAGTATAGATACTGGAAAGAGATAGACATTTCTCCCTTTCATTAGAGAAGAAATCTCCACTGGTCTTGTATAAGGATAAAGTGAGTCTTTGAGGAAAACTCTGTATTTTCTACAGATTTTTTCCCTTCATTTAAAAAGTTGGCAACTCGAGGCCCAACGGCCTAGAGCAATTTGGCTGCACTCAGGAATTGCAGAGGTCAGCATGTCTGTCCTGGGCTGTCTGAACTCTTGTGTTTCCTGCGATAGGCTTGGAAAAAAGAGAGTCAGAAATGCTCATTTTTTTGAGGTAGCTTCATGCGCCCTAGTGTAATGGCTGCCACACCTTACTCTGGTCCCGCTTGGTTGCAGTTAATACTAGCAAGAACACAGCTACAACATGGGCATTTACTCGCAGCTTACCCTCTTGGGAAGTGCTTCATTGCCTTGTAAAACACAACAGCGACAGTGTTACTCCTTCAGTGAATGTGCTGCGGCACCGCGCTCGCTGTCACCGCACAAGTGACATGAGCGGTTCCTCCCTCTTGCAGGGCGTGCGCTTGACTGCAATGCCCTCAGAGCAGGGACATTCACCTGCAGCCTTGGGCATTTTGGTGGCTTTTTGGCATTCATGGTGCAGAACTGTTTTGAGAGCAAAGGACAGGTTTTAGGTTTGTTCATTTTGCTTATTGTTTCTACCTTACTTCTTTTTCTTTTTGGTTGCAGTTAACACAAAGAGGGGAACAATTGATGAAAGGAGAATTGAAGTGTCCCCTCCTTCTCCACGGGGCTAATTTCAAAATGTAATCAGCTTTGCAACTACTCTCCCAGGAGTATGCGCACAAGAGGCTGTAATCAAAGTGAGAGCGCAAAGGCTGCAGCTGCCCTTGGCGTGGTGACAGGTAGCAAGCGGCAGAGTTCATGAAGCCGTGAGCAGTGGCAGCAGCTCTTTCCTCATGGCTTTGCTTGGCCACAGCCCAGGCAATGCAAGCACACGGTGATCACGCAGGGGGGTCTAACAGCTCTGCAATTCACAGTTTTTCCCCAGTGCCTGGTGCATGAAAGCTTCACCAGCACAGCTCATGGTTGCACAGGAGGTGTGATCTACTTTTCCTGTGGCCAACACAGTTAAGCCAGAGCAGCAATATTGCAGTGTTGCTGCTGTACATCCCTCCGTCCAACAGCAGCTCAGGAGTTTTTTAACCAAAAAAACCACCTTCCATCATGAGGACTTTTTTCTGCTGGCACCGCTGCATCACCACAGGAGGAGCTGTCCTGCTTTACCCACGCAGAGTTCAGTAGCAAAATACATAGGTATCATTATGGTCTCTGTGGTCATTTACACAGGAGGGACGTTTGGAGGCAGAGGCAGCCCCAGTGCAGGCATAAAGGAGCAGCTGCCACGGGAGAGCAGGTGAGCGGCAGCTCCATTAAGGGGTGATCACTCCCACAGCTCAGTTACATGGCCCGTGGCTACAGACGTAAGGACTTGTGCTGCAACAACAATCTCCAGGGACATGGTTTTTTAAGTTTCCTTGAACTCATTTTTATTTTCAGCCTGCCGCAGCCTTTGCCAAGAGATTATACCCTGCTGCCGTTGTTGATGTTGCTGCTGTCACCAGACCCAGGATGTCCATCCATCCACACTGGCACACGAGCCCCTGTTTGCTGGCTCTAATCTAGATTTTCAAAGTACTGGAGAGGGTTATTACTATATAATGCACTCAGCCTAATCATAGGAACATGGGGAGCTGAAGATGGGTTGACAGAACTTCCCCAGGGGAAAGTCACCTACTTGGACCTGGCCTTACAAGCAAGGAGTGATATTTATTCACTCTATTACAAGCCAAGAATAAGCTGTCTGGAGCAGATCCAAGATGACCTGCTTCACTACTGAAGAAAATGCATCAAATCAAACTGATGCTCGTGCGTCTACTCTCAACCATTAGCAGGAATTAGTATTTCTCATGCAGCCTCCTCCTGGCATTTTATCTTCATACACTGGCACTGGCTGGTGAGATGATCCTCCTAGCTGAGCTGGAGGTTGTGTCCCCTGGCTTGTTTTACAGTGGAGGAGTGCTCTGCTGCAAATGTGGGAAGCGGGGACCACTTCCTAATGGCAGAGTGAACTAGCCAAAGCAGGCAGATAGGAAGTGCACCACAATGCCTGCCCTTTGACTTTCCATCACTTTTTCATAACCATCCTTGCAACACTTTCCCTTCCCAAGAGTCCCATGTTGCATCCAGGTGAGCAGCTCCAGAGGTGAGTCCCACATATTGGAGGAAAGCAGGCGGTACGCTTTGTAACTTACACCTCTGATTTTGTTCCAGGAGAGAAAAGTGCTTTCATTGCCATACTCTTGGTAGTCTGGCTCCTGGCTTTCTTGCCTGTTGTTTTCACCACAGTTTTTTGGTGTGCTGGGTCTCACACACATCAAAGCATAAAGACTGATAAAGTGTGTTTCACAAAATATGCTTTCCCTAGTGCTTGCAAAATATGGGAAGGGGTTAGTGTTGTCTTGGCACGTAATAAAAATGTCAGGTTTTTTCCCCCAAAAATGCAAATCAAATTTGTTTTTGAGTCAACCCTCCTTTCTGAAGATCAAAAGCCTTCCTCTTCCCAAAAGAAATTCAAGGCCACTAAATCCTAGTGTATTTTAAGATGGAAATAACATTTCCCATGAGGACTGGAAAGCTAGTCACAAGGCACAGATCCCTTCTTCCTTCTGGGGCACTTACAGACCTATGTACAACACACATTTTAGGTGCAGGTAGCCCGAAGGCTACACTGCATAACACACCTTCACGGACATGGCTGTGACAACGGGGGTAGACTGGCCAGTCTCCCTCTGAGCATTTCTAAGTTGCAGAAGGCTTGATTCCATGTAAGAGTGCCTGAGGTAAGGATCTCACCAATGCATTGCATCTGCATGAAGCAGAGCCCTTGAATGTGATTTAATTTCAAATCCAGGATTAAATATTGTCTTTCTGTCCCCTTCATACAAGCATATTTCTATTTTTCTGTGTGTGTGGTGATAGATTGATAGATAGACAGGCAGATAGACAGAAAACAATCCACAAGTTTGCCTTTTTTTATAGTAAGACACAGTATTCAACTTAGGGCATATATAAATGTATCCAGGGATGCCTGACTATACCAGCCTCCAGAGAAATATATATATGTATTCACACATACACGCACACATGGGCTATGTGTAATAATATAGGAAGCTTAGTTTCAAACTTCCTGTGTTTGTTTCATAAGTGCCTTAGCAGAATTGCATAAACAAGCACAATACAAGGATATAAAGGGTGGGGGAGTCATTTTTTATAACATACAGTAGTACAAGTAGCTGATAACAGCAGAAATAAGTGATTGCCTCAGAAACTGGAAATCTCTATAGCTGAATGGTGCATTTTCTTCCTTTTGACCTCAAGAGCATTCAGGAGTAAAAGGTTATTGCCCTACTTTGCTGTCTCATTCAAACCTGGTGCTGCAGCTGAATTTGAGCACCAAACATGCACTCAAGGATGTGTTTTTCCCCCCTTTCTGCTCTTGTTGCAGACATTCACAGAGTACCAAATATTTTAAAAAAGGATGCCAATATTAAATTCCCAGAGGAAGGCATTTTTCAAAGATTTCTCATCATTGACAATAATTTTGTCTATAATATTCAGGAAAAAAAATTCTGAAGCCTTTCAGCTGGTACCTGATTGCCATGAATGCTCAAATTAAGGAAGCTCAAAACTGAAAGGTGCATTATCGATAGTTATCATGTTAAAAGATATGATTGCTAAGGGATGTGGCTGATAGCCTTGCAAATATTAAGTACAATCCCCCTTTCTTTTTTTTTTTTTACGTTTTGCTTGGCACAGCTATCACTCTCGTTTTTCTGAACAGATTTCCGAGCAAAATGGTCTCTGTGACATTGCCATGGTGTAATAAGGCAAATGTAGCTTTAACAGATCAAGCTGCCTCCCACAGCTCATCTTGCTATCCTGTGCCTAATACCCTTAGTAATGCCTGATCCACCACAAGAGAGCTGCCCACTGGATGATATCTCTTAAAAATGCTGCTTACATCCCATGCTAAGCCTGGTATAGGATTTGGGTCTGTCCTCCCACTTCACAATGTCACAAGAATGTAGGTAACAAATATGGAGGGGATAGGACCGTGCCCCTTGGCCTGTGTGAAGGGGCAATGCAAACAGCAGCACTCAGGTAACTAGGAACAAAAAGCAAGGTCAGCTTCACATTTTGGTAGACATTCAATGAGCTGAGTCTGTTTGTTAGCCTTTAAAGGGACTCTTGATGATTGTGCAAGATCTGAACTTAATGAGATAAATCCCACCCTTGGGAAGTCCAAAGCTTTTTCTGGATTGCCATGGCTTAGGCTTATGACTTGGGGGTTTTGTGCTGCATGTGTAGCGTACTCTTCTCTAGCACTGGGTTCCCTATGTTCTGCCCTGGGTGCTCCACCTGCAAACGGTATATCGCCCCCAAATCTGTCTTGTTAAATAATTTGTTTTATAGTGCATTGAAGTGCCATTTACAAACGACCTGTGAGTTCTGCTATTGACAGGATCTTATTCTCAAGTCATTTTAAGATACAGCTAAACATATCTTTTCACTTTCCCAAACAACATACACTTAAGAAAATAATCATTCCTCCCCAGCTCTGAAGTGTGATAGTGCAAATTGTAATGATGCAAACTGAACTCATTTCATTAGAAAGATGAGCCATATTCACCTCTCTTTTTCAGCACACTGAATGACTTTAGCACAGCAGAAAGGTACCTTTCTCCCTCCTTCCTCCACTCCAATCACCAAGTATTCAATAGACTTGCAGCTAGATCAAAGGCAGCCAGAAGATTCAAAGATTTATAGTATTACTTAGTAAGGGCAAGTGCAAAAGTCAAATGGTGACTTCCCAAGAGAGACTGATTGCTCTGAACTGCAGCTGATACAACTCACTGACAAAGAGTTATGAAGACATTAGTTCACACCAGGGCAAAGGAAAACTGCCACGTGGACTCATGTTGTTACCAAACCCCTTCAGCACACTGCTGGTAAATTAGTGTTCAGAAATACCACTGTTTCAGGCACCCATGGACCCCAGTAAAATCCCCCTGAAGTTTCTAGGAAACTGCGTTTTCCACTGTATTTTGTTCAATGGCATTGTTTTTTCACAACTTGAGCGGCAGAGCTCAAGTGGAGAGCTCTGGCATCACACAGCCATTTTACCCCCTCGAAAGCCCTTATGCCATTTCACTGCTCACACCTCCATCTAATTGCCATGGAGGCAAACTTACTCTGTGTTTCCATGAAGCCAATGTATCTCTGTGGCATTTTTCTTCATTGCACTGTGGCTGGAGCCACCCTGAGTGCATCCACAGTTAGTAAATGGCCAGCTCAAGCCTTTCCTCAAACCGCTGGTGGACACACTGCTTACATGCAGCGCTGCACCCAGAGGTGGCCTGGGGCTGTGCTCCAAGGAGGAGGCACGTGCCTTGTTCCTCATTGTCCACCAACTATCCCTGGGGCTCAGCATCCCCGCACCCACTTCCGAGACTGCTTCTCCCTTCTTGGTCAGTCCAATTGAAGGATGGATGGTTCCCCCTGCTCAGCTTGGTCCTTCTCTTTAGTTAGCAAAACAGGAAACTCCCACCTTTTTCTATTTCAGTTTCATGATTTTTTTTTCCACAGGCTAACTGGGGAGGGAAATAACAGGGAAGGGTTGAACATTTGTTTTCATTTAATGAGTTTTGCACTTGCCCTGAGAGGCTGCTCAGGAGAAAAATTCTTGCAAGCTTTAATTTATAGAGCAGTGAAGAAGCAAGTTATAGGGGGCAGTGGGAGGGTGAATAATTCTGTTGGAGCCTTTCTTCCACTTACAGAAATAAAATGTATTGAGGCCGTGGGAATGGCCGTTGTCTTTTGGGAGCTTTAATTCTCTGCAGTACCACTCAGTCTTGGGAAGACTAATAGCTGAAGGAGTCCTCCACAGATCACCTCATTACCCTCCAAAGACCATCAAGGGAATAAGAACCTCTGGAGGAGTGTGAGCCACCATTTCTGGGGAGACCTGGGGAACTTCACTTCCCCGCCATGCAGGTTTTCTATTTTCTTACAATAAAAAATAAAAAAGCTGGATTTGCAGAGACCTCCCTGTAGTTTTCTTCCACAAAAACTGCAGGTGCTCCTTTCAGCGCAAACCCACTTTGGTCCGTGTACATGCCTCCTCATTTACTCTGGCCAAACTCCACCAGCAGACATCCTACTGTGTGTCAAATCCTGCCTGCTCGAGCTTAGAGCAGTGATTTTTACACCGAGCAATGAGGCAAAAAAAGGAGACTTATCAGTGAATATGTTTGCTCTAGGCCTGTCTCCCTGGATAACAGCTATGCAAAACAGATACCTATTTATTCCCTGTTGCTGCTATACAATCTACCCTACTTTGCATTTTGCTTGAGTGAGTGAGCCACAAAGATGGCTCCTCCCATTCATTCCCAAATTCCCCCACAAATCATACCCCATTTTCTGAAGCAGAAGCAGATTTCGACTTTGGCAAACCAGCCAATTTACTGTCCTGAGGTGATGGTTTGCATCCACGCAGAGAGCCAGCACGAGAACAAAGGAGCCCCTTACACCTTCAGAAGGGACTTGAGAAGGACTTGAGCTCTTGGAGGAAGAAGCTGTTGGAGATAAGTGCTGGGACTTTTTCCCCACATCTGAGACATCAAGCTTGAATCCCATGTCACAAGTCCTTTCACCAGAGGAAAGGAATTAGCCCTGAGGAGCTTGGTTAAGGAAACCCTTACATTTAATCCTGACCTTACTGAGCAGGGTTAGACCTTAAGTGCAGACTTTTCAATTAGCATGTCATTAATGGATTGGGTGATGCTGATAAAGGGAGGACCAAGGACTTTTTGTGTGGTCCTCCGAGGTTAGCTGGGTTGTTTTACAGACAGGAACAGAGTCACAGCGAGACAAAGCCCCATGTCTGTGACATTAACACTGAAAGACAGAAGCATGTCACAGGGACATTCGTACAGCAGGGATAACCTTGCAGAAGGAAAGACAGGAAAATGGAAAAAAATAAATGAATGTTCAAAGAAAAAGCAAAAATTAAGGATTAGTTTGTAAGCACCAGGTTGTATACCATTTTTTCTGTTAAACACTCAGCAGTGACTTCTCAATGTGACCTCAGCCAAAGACATACATTGCAAAACACAGGCAGGATTACTAATTTTTCGGAGGCTACTCTTCATGACAGGTTAAGCCATAATTTTGCTGTAACTCATTCCATCGCTGAAGTTGCTGACATTTATGACTGTGCTTTGAAACATTGATAGACCCAAGGATTTCGCAACATTAGCTTTGACATGGCAAATTAGTCCATCGGCTCCTTCCAAAGTGAATTTGCGATGCGGTGGATGAGGACATGGCAGCTGAGGGCTGTGTGGCATCAACACAAGACCTGCCCTCAAAATGAGCCACCCAAAGTCTCGTATTCTGTTAGCAGGTGCATTCGGAGCCCCCCATTAACAGTGCCCCATGCATTAAAGGAGGAAAAACACTGCCTGCCGTTCATCAAAAATGACATCTAACTGCAACTCAACAGAGATGTGGCAAGTGTAAGACATTAGCATTAATACTACTGCAGATGTGAGTTGTAAGAGGAGAGAGACCTCAAGGAATTCCCACCTGTGTAAATGATGCCCTGTACCATCCCTGGGGGAGGTGAGCATGCAGAGAAGGAAAAATAAAAGGCCAAGGACTGAGCAGACAGTGGTTTCTGTGAGAAAATAGGGAACAGAAGAGGCAAGGCCTGCCCTTTTCAGGGTCTCACAGGGAGAGCAGCAGAGACCCTTACATGTTTGTCAGGTCATGGTCAGGGGAACCCGCTTCCAGCAGCCACTCAGTGCACAGGCTGTCTGCCCCAGTCCCACTCCCAAAGGGAAGAGAGACTGAAAAATATGGTGAGGGTGGCCCCACACCTGCGGGCCTGATACAAGAGAGCACTCCCAGGTGTGTTTAATTCAGGTGTAACATCAATGTCCTGCCCTGTTAGCAGATTATGAATATGCAAGCAAGAACATGCAAGCATTGAGTGCAGGTGACTTGGGAATTTATTCTGACATTCCTCTGCTGAATGAAGAGGCCTTTAGAAAAATAAACTGCAGGCTATGCTGCAAACTCTTTGTGTACTTCCACTGTACCTTTAATAGGATATTTTAAAACATCATGACTGATGGTTTATTTGCCCCGAATCTGGTTTTGCATTTCTTAAGCAGAAGCTAGAATCCTACATCTCTCTGATGAGCCCGGCACACAGGCAAATGGTAACACTGCCGGGTAATATTGTGGTGCGGATAAAGTCTTTTATTGGACTTGCAATTAGCCCTCAAGTGAAAAAGAAGCTTTCCCAGTGCTCCCCCAACATAAATTACAAAGCTACATTTTATTCAGGACAGAAGAAAACACAGAGGATTGTCTTGGTAAACTCATCTGGCTTTATCAGCAGTAAATTTGTTGTTCAAGCCACTTAGGTCTAGTTACTGTAAATTCCTGTTTAATTATAATTCAGATGTTCTCAAGGCCCTCTTACCCTCTGGCACGCCTTGACAAGCACTGCACAGAGAAAATTCAGCTCTGCCATTTCCAGGGTTAAGATGCTCTTTGGAGAATACACCAGGAGAGCTGCTCCGCACAGAGGGGCGATGGGGCCGGATCCTAGGTGATCCGCAGAGGTCATTTTAATCAAGGCAAGCTGTAATCCTGAGCCAAGCAGTAATTTCCAGAGCGGGGAGAATAGGCAGCTTCCTGGCCCCTCACTGGGGTTTGCCCATGTGAGCTGCCGTTGCCTGCTGAAACGCCGCTCCGGCACAGCACCTGCTGAGACCTGGGAAGATCCCTGGTTCATTGCAATGCAAGTGGCATGCCCCACCCCTCCAGAAATGTCGACATGGGTTTTGTTTTGTTCGCACTCGTACTGGCTGGCTTAGTTTCTCTTTTACTTTTTCTGGAATAGCCTCTCTATATTGTTGCTGAGAAAGTAACTCAAAAGCACATTTCAGTTCCTATAGGTCTAAATGCTATTTGGTGCTTTTAAGCTAAAATCCCTTCAACAAAAAGGTGTAGCTTAGACATTCATAAATGATCTGGAAGGAAGGGTGTAAAAATAACATGAACAGAGACATCTAAAGACATACTCTGTGCAAAGTATATAATGAAGTTATTGAACTCATTGCCACAGGATGCTGCAGAAGTCAAAGATATGAAGAAGTGGATGCTTCATGCACTGAAAGAACTGAAACACCTTGGGTTTTGTCCTTTCTGATTTATCCACAAACTTTTTGTTTTCTATATAAATGCTAACCATTTGGGTAGTTTTTCATTTGAACATTTAAAAAATGTCCTCTTAAAATAATGATTGCCAAGTGGTATGAGATTTGCTTCATTTTGAATGTTACTCAAACCTCTGTGAAAATCTTCGCATGGATATACAAGTCCATGGAAGTAGATCTTAGAAAAGAATCAGCGTTCTAGAGTCTTAAAAATACTCAGAATTACTTAATGGTCTGTGCTAATACAAACTAATAGTCTCTGCTTGATAGAAACTAACACCAAACCCTCTGAGGTTAAGGACAAAGTTTGTCTTCCCACTTGGCAATGGTGAAGCCGTAGCTCATTTCCTTATTCTCCTTTTGCTCAGGCACAGTCCCATGAAGCTGCTCAGTGTACACTCTAAGTAAAAGAAGAAATGGTGGATTTAGACTTTTATCTTTCCCTATTTAAAAGTAACTCCTGAAAAGTTCCAACAATTACTTAAAAATACCACATCCTCTCAATTGAAATTCAATATATATTTTTTTCTTTTAAAATATTGCCATTGCTGGTCCAATCACTATATTTCTTGAGCTTTAGCACTTGTACCTATGTTTGTATTTTTAAGAGGTTATAATATTACCAAATACAGCATCTTTCTAAACACATCCCCAAGTGTGTGGTGATTTCTGTAATTCAGACATTTAGTCATGACACAATATGGGATTCAAGAGAAAAAATACTCATTGTAGGCATAAGCATCACATTGACAAGGTAGGCAATGTTAGGGGACACTGACAAATCTGCAGAAGAACAAGTGCCCTGTAATTCATGTGAACAGGACAGATATTAAAAGGTCAGATGTTATAGTCAGAAAGGAGTTTCTAAAAAATATAACTTTTGCCTTTGCAATTACATTTCCAGTAGATCCTTCTACTTTGATCAGATGTCAGATTGATTATGACGGTTCCAATTTCACTTTAATTTTAGCAAATTGTTCTGCTATTATATTGTTAGACCAGAGGAAGATTCTGCCATCCAGTGGTGAAAAATCGCTCTTTTACTTGAAGGCCATAGTTTGTACTAAAACCATGTTATACTTTTAATCAAATGGGCATGTTCAGGCCACTATAAGAACTTCTCTTTCTTTTGTCCCTGGGCAAAGATGACAATTTTACAAGGGAGTACACATACACTGGTAAAACTCGTAGGGGTGCAACATGTACTCAGAGTGTGCCTGTTGTTGATACTTGGGTTTGTTCTCTCCTTAGTACATTTGGTCTTGTTACCCAGTTCAGCCTTAGGACACTTGTGTGCCATGTTTATCATGCACTAGCAGTGCGTGTTTGGACGAGTCCTAGGCTGGTGTAGTCCTGCCACCAGACTGTGCCACAGACCCCAGGACTGAGAGGAGATCACGGGTGGAAATGTCTTCTCCCCAGGGAGGGGAGAATGGGGCAGCATGCTGAGCCTGGCTCAGCTCTGTCTGAGGCTGTTAGCTGCCCAACCATGTTCATCATCTTCCTACCACAGCAGGCAATGTCAGGAGTCGGTCTTGGACCATTTATGAAAAAAGACACTTAACAACATGCAAATGCATACCACAGCTTCCCAATAGTTTACCACTACATCCCCATTTAGTAACATCCATAACCAAAGGCAGAGTTGGACCTTCACCTCTTTGGGTGCTGGAGGGGGTGGATGCATGGTGACTCCTCTCCTCTCAGCCTATTCACATCCTTCACCCCCTTCTGTGCAACGTCTCGGAGCTCTACAGTGCCATACCAGCAACGTGGATCCCTGTGTACTCTGTGCTGCAAGGGCATGGTGGGTTTACTATTCAGTCTACAGTATTTAAGGAAGTAGCCATTTTTAGAAAGTAGTGAGCAGCATTTCTGGAGGTGAGCACTGGCCACCCTTGGTGCCCGCAGTGGGTGAGCCACCCATGAGCCACGTGGGGTGGGTGCCCAGCAGAGTGGTAAAACAGCCCAGCTGAGTCCTAGGGTTAAACACCACACTGCTCCCACCCCACCACAGACCAGGTGCAAAACATGTCGTGCTGTGGAACAGACCACGGCTGGGTAGGTCATGCTTTTCGCATGAGAGAGATGGCAGCTTTCTTGCTGAGCAGTCATCTCCTGAAGTAGGCCAAGCAGGGGAAGGGGATGAGGACAGCTGAAAGAATCAATGCAGGAGGTGACAACACCATTAATCAGAGCTGCCATGGTTCCCAGCATCAGGAGAAGGCCCAGATCCCAGCTTGATCCTGTCAACAGGAGCAAACCAGAAGGGCACCATCCCAGTCAGCTGGATGCATGGGCTCCAGGAGCACAGTACAGTCCTTCCAGGGGGCTGCTGTGTACATTTCCCTTGGCAGCAAACACGATTAATTAATTACTCCTCCAATTAGTCCCCACAAGTCTGCCACCCCAAGAGGAGCTGCCAGAGCAGCTGGAGTTTTCTTTGAGCTCCGGAGTGGAAGGATATTGCCCACATCTTAGGAGACGGCGTAGTGGCTGAGGGACACACAGAAGACTAGTGAGATCATGTTATAACAGTGCTGGTGGCAGGCAAGGAACTTGAATTTCTGCCTCGTACCAATGCTGTCATGGTCCTAAATACACTTCCCAGATCTGGAAAAGTGGTTTGTTTTGCCAGATCTGGCCTAGCAGGTTCACTCATTTTGGATATCCCCAAGAGATAGGTGAGCTAGCCCTGGGCCTAATGTTCTTGGGCAAAGGATTGACAGAAAAATACCTTTAATGCCCTTAAAGGTATGAACTCCTACTATTTTGAATATTGCCTTCACTTATCATTTGCTTCTCATCCTGAGACCAACGATAAGGCATCTGCACTGCCTTTCCACTTGTAAGAAACAGCTTTGAGTATCCTCTTGATGTCCAAAATTATGTTGCAAAAGTACTCAGAGACATTTTGGGATGGAAGACACCAGCAGCACAGGAGAACAGACTGCTCGAATATCTCCTTCCCTCTGGGGGGGACACAGACGTGCAACAGCTCTGGTGGGAAGGGACAGACCTGGTGTCCCTGCACTGGGAGCTGGAGGACCGGTGACAGCAGCCTGCCCTCTACCAGTGCCACGGCAGCCAAGACATACCTCATGGATTAGCACACCTAAATTTAGGCATTTTCATACAGGTCTGAGGAGCAGTTGCACTGACCAGATGTAGACACCTCTTTTAAAGTGTGCTGGGAAGTCCTCAGACTGCCTTGAGAAGATCTCTATTGCCGACAAGAGGAGCTGAGCTGCCACCCTTGCAGGAGGAACCTGTGTGTGGGCACATAAATTTACTTGTCCAAGTTTGGATCCCGACAGGGATCCCAACATCTACTAGGGCTGGAGTGCATAAATGCATCAGGCAGACCTCCACCTGCAGAGGTCCAGAGGGGGGAACCCATCAAGTGAATGAGACATAGGCAATACAGGACTATTCAGCCTTTCCAAGGCAGGGCTGAGAGGCAGCCCCCATTGGGACTGCGTCTATGACTTGTTAAGCCTCCATGTTAATACCCCGTGCTTCACTTTGCAAGAGCTTTCTGAGGCTTTCTTTTCACATGCAACCTCTTGAAATATTGATCGGGGGAGTGCTGAATTTGCTCACCTGTCAGTAGGAGAGCTGTAGGTGGGTGAACTGAAGATTGCTTGGTGCTCTCAGGCAATACATGTCAAAGAAACTATTTTTCAAGCCAAAATTGTACATTCAGGTTGATTTTTATTTGTGTGTGTATAAAAGAAAATTATTCCTTGGACTGAATTTGGCTTTAGAGATGGTGAACTGCCCTGACAGAAAACTGGTAGCACTTACCTTAAAAAAAATGTGGTTGTGAAACTTCAGCATGGCCCCTTCTAATGTATCGTATCCAAGTGTTTGGCTTGGTTTTATTTCGCATTCAGAGTTTAGCTGATATGTTCATTGCAGGGAGAAAAAAGTATTATGAGCAAAGATGTAACTAGTCAAAGAGAAAACACAATTGACCCATCTTTCCCATCCAGTATCCAGGTAGATAAAAAAATAAATGTATGAAGAAATTCATTTTTAGATAGATTAAATCCCTGTCTCTACCATGCTTACTTGGGAGCCAGTTTCTCTTACAGAAAGACAGGCAAGCACAAGCTCTTTTCTCTGCACAGAAGCAAGTCTTCCTGCAGCAGATATGCTTTAAAAGAGAACTGCATCTCTCAACGACATTTTTGGCTGTGGGATTCATATTTTCCACAAGATGCTGTTCTTACTAAGCCTTATTGCTGCAACTTTATGCTCACAAGACAGGTTCTTTGACTAAAGTTTTACTCGTGCTTAATCAAGTACAGAATAAGAGAGCATTTATTCACTATTTTTATAAAGCAATTATGAATGACTCATTTGCATGTGATTTGTTCAGTAAGAAATAGGAGCTTTTTACCTCTCTTCTAGTAATGTAAGAGAGCTTTGCTTTTTGATATATAGTTGCTTTGTTGGGAGAATTGGTTCCATAGGAAAATGATAAAATATTTGTTGTTTTCCATACCCAATATTTTTCAGGACTACCCTCTCCCTCCTCTGTGAGTGATGACCCCACTAATCAGAATAGTTCAACCCCTGTCAGACCAGCATCAGATCTGCCTGAATTCTGGGCACAGCCTGAGAAAAGCACAGAAAAAGACATTCATGGCTGGGTTTGGACCTACTTCATGCAGCTTTCCTTATCAAGCAAAGGGCAATGGAGCTTGCAGAAGAAATTGCAGTACCAGAGTTTCTGCTGGCAGGTGCCATCAATGTCAGCAGAATTTCTCCCCCAGGGAACTTAAACCTTTCAAAAGTGGCAGATATTTTAAGACTATTTTAAGAAGGTTTCAAAGGGAAATATTACTTAGAACACTTGATACTCTCTGTTTCCAAGAAGTGAGGAAAACCTGAATTCCAGAAATGGGTTATTTCCTCTTTGAGGAAAAAATGAGCTGGCAAAGATGCTGGATGCCAGGGAGGGAAAGCAGACAAATATTGGTATTATTTTGTTTGAATAGCGTTCATGCCCCAAGGAATTGCTTTATTTCTGGACTACTAGCAGTGGAGTAGATCAAATGGAATTTTTAAAGGAACCAAGTAGGAAATGTGAAACAATGGCCTGCTTAACACTTTAACAAAAGCTCAAACCCTCATCCTGCTAGCTTTGGTGACATTGCTGTTTTACCAAGTGTGAGAAGTTGGAGATCAAAGGGTCCTCATTCATTCTAAAAACTGCCTCACCAGGAGCAAGGAGGAGGCTGAGCTGTCAGTGGGGCCGCTCTACCAGTGGCTCAAATGAAATCACTGAGATTTCTAGTGAAGTAATAGTCTGCTCATCCCCAATAAGGATATAACAATCTAGTACAAAAACATGACGTTCTGTAAAGCTGCTGTAGAGCTAAATGACATTTGGTTGTCATTCATTAACAGTATAAAATGATACATACAATCATAAGAAAAAGTATCACCAAAGTCTAAAAAGAGAAGTGGGAGGAAGCCTGTTCCTTCAGAAGGGTGAAGTACACTCAGAGACAATGCAGATTAATCTGCCAATGACTGGGGGCCAGCCTTTCCCCACACACCAGTAACTAGTTTCAAAGACTAGCAAGGAGATGGAGGAAGGGCAAGAGAGTATAAAAGCTAAAGCAATAAAGTGAAGAATGCCTCTCGATCAACCACGAAAGGGAAAACTCTGGACTGCTCCAAGTTTCTGCTGGTTTCCACAAAGCGCTGACAGGACTGTGCTTTCTGCTCCTCTTCACTCCAAGCTCATCGTCACTGGACTGTCTTCCCTAATTTGCTTTTCTAGCGTAACCACCTGGAAATGTGGGATGGGGTATAAAACAGAATGACAAGTGCTTGTACCTTGCTGAATTCTTCTTTTCAGGATACATTTCAATACACGGACACAAACAAATGCTGCTGCTGCTTTCTCTTTAGAAAGGGTTAGTTACAGTTTACACAGAAATCCACCCTCAGCACCATTGCAACAGGCATTCTCTGAAACACAGTGTTTATTCTCATGACTGTAACATGTAAGTTTGTGCTGAGGCTCGAATACTTCTGCAGCCTTCTCTTACCAGTGAGAGGCCTCGACTGCAAATTCAAAATTTGATCTAAATATCCACAAAATCTGAAGCTGCTCGAATCTGTTGGTTTTGTTCAAACCAGTTTTACATAGCAAATTTCAAATCAGCTAGTTGATATGATTTTCCCTAGCTGGAGAACGGTGCTTTCATCTGGGCCCATCCATTCTGTGACAAGTAGCTCTAAAAATCTGTCATTTGCCAAAAGTAATGTGCATCCATAAAGAAACCAGTCTGTGTCTTCTGTTGCTTCCAAGTTGATTACAGAGACAGATAATGTGGAGTCCCTTGAAATTCTTCCATCTAAATTCAGCATGCAAGCTCCAAAATGCAGTGAAACAATCAATGAATTCTTCCCCCCAAATCCAAAGACAACTTTTACCTGCTTTTGACACCAGGACATGAAGATGTCTAAACAGAAAATGCACTGTGCTCACCTGAATAACTTGTATGGGTTACAGATAGCTCCAGCGACCATAAAGGAAAGGCCCTCCCTTGCACGTGGCCCTGAATGTCTTTGCTTTATTATTTATCCACCCCAAATTTTCACTGATCGAAGGAATTACTCCTGTGCAGGAAAAAATAGAAAAGGTCTTGGTGAAAAGACAGATCTGCTAGCCAACATCAATATTCTCAAGGATGGATGGGCCCACAAAACATGCTCTACATACTTTTTTGACCCTTTGAACCAAAAGAGGAAAGAACACTTTCTCTGCAAGTGAACAAGATGCTAACATACCAGCTAAACAATAAAAAAACCCACTACACAGCAACAAGAATGATTCAAGGTCTGTAAAATCTAGCTCTTCCATCAAACAGGAGGGAGCTCATTCTGGTTAGTCTGAAGAATAAGAGGAGGAACTTACTTGTTTATGAGTATGAGCAGATCGGTTGTGAGAAGAGCTTGGATGTGAGAAGACTCTTTCCAGAGCAGACAGATGGGTATCACAGTTACAACAAACTCACAATAGAAGTGGGCAAAATATTGTAACAGTGAAAGTAATCACCCATTGGAAAAAAAACCAAATACCAGAGTATGTCTTTAAAACTTTAATTGTTGAAGTGAGACCAGCTATCTTTTCAAAATGATGGGGTTTAGTTAAGGTGGGTGAGAATTATTAAGTAAAGGTCTGTGGATTATATTATAGAATAGGTTATAGTATGCATCCACAATGTCCTTTCTGGTTTTAAAATCTATAAATTTCTATTAGGAGCATTGGTTTTCACAGGTTGCTGACTTTATGGTAAACTCTCTGCTGGGTCTCAAATTGTTCATTTTGATCTCAGGGGACAATATTGCCCATATATTAGTTTGGAAAGAAAACTTTCAGCTGACTAGAAATTGAAGGAATAAAATATGCTTTCAGCTTTAAAAAAAAAAACCACCACACACAAAAAAAAAATAATTCAGTTTCCTCTGTTGAGACTCTTTGCTCAGCCAAAAAGACACTGAAAAAAAATGGCTAATTCATATAGCAGAGACTGTGTCACCACAGAGAGTCAGATGATTCATTTCTGTAAGAGAAGAAACATCAAGCGAGGAAGTTAGGTGGGAACAGCTAAGCCGGGACCCAGGGTATATCCAGAGCACCCCAGTGCAGCTATACTACACAGGCTGTCCTGGGACCCCACCGCTCTGCCCTTCATCCTGATTTTCACACACTTGCACCAGCTGCAGCCCTTGACCGCAAATGCAAGGTCACTGGTGACGTTATCCACCAGCATCTCTTAGCCTACAGAGAGAAGGGGGAAAGCTGAGCCGGAGACCAGGCCCCTGAGCTTGCTGCCTCCCAGTCTCAGAACAGTTACTGGGATAGACCGGCTGGTCCCAGCAGGGACAGACCCCCCAAGAAAGGGTGATGCTGAAGCCACAGAGAAAAACCTGGCAATACTACAGCCCCTTGGCCAAGACAGAGCTGTGGGAGATCTGAAGTTCTGGAGTATGGCCACGTTTGTGACCAGACTGCACCCACGTCAGGTAGGTCCTTTGTGGTGAACAACAAACACTATGCACCCTTCCCTTCAGAGGCTTTGCAGCAGTTGAAACATAAAAAAAATATTAGTTTGTAAAACCACCTACATTGCTAAAATAGTAATGCCAAACACAGTGCAGCAGAGCCTGCTATAACCTTCTTTTCTCAAATGTTCTTCATTTATTAGGTCTTTGCTTTTTCATCTTCATGAGAAATATCCCCATCTGTTCGGTGGCAATAATTCTAGGTTTCAGCATTTCGCTCCAAGGTAAAGCAAAAAGCAAACTATTATTCTGTTCACTGAAGACTAGAAAAATGGCAAATCTTGTAACAAACTCTAAGATTGAGATGGGACAGAATCAGTTTCCCTCTACATAAAAAATCGATTGCAAAAATAATCTCCTTAAAAGACCATGTCTGACACTTGCTTTTTTCATTTTCTGGAGTTCTCTTCAGAGACTTATTGGGACTGTGGTTGCTTAACGTACAAGGACAGCGTCATTTGCCACAGACTAGCAACGCCTTTTATTCTGTAGAAAAAATTCAGTCTGTGTAAATGGATACAACTCCCTTTTTCTTTTCTTATATTTTTTCCTGCTGCAAACATGCCTGCTTACTGCAGGACTGCACTTGGCCCTTTGTTTTTATGAGGCCGCTTGCTTGACTGATTGCCTAGGAATTTATGTACACATTTAAAAAAGCCGTTTCACTTTATATGGGTTAGCTGGGAATGTCCAGATAGGAACTGAACTCCTCCTTAGCCATCACCTACTGGCATCTTCTTTTCCTTATTCTCTCTCAACCCTGTTGCCCACTACATTTAACATCAAAAAGGACCACCCATTTCACCAAGCACTGTACAAATACATAAATAGTCCTTATGTCCATGATTCCCACAGGATTTATAACACTAAGCAGATGTACAGGGAGGTGAAGAGGCCTCTCCAGCACGTGGCTGGAAAATGCATGCAGGGATCCATCTCCCTGGGCTGTGCTGCTTCCTCTTGCTCCACGGACATGGTGAACCTTGGAGAGCTTCAGTCTCCTGTTTAGGTGCTTCGAGACCTGACCGCAGTGTGAGGTTGACTGTTTCTTGTGATTTGGAGAAGATTTAAGATTGCTGGGGAGTTGTCTCCCAGCTGCTCAGGATTAGAGATGTTTCGCTACCCCTAATGTCTGGAACCATTTATGTATTTGTTGGAAACGTTTAATGGAAATTTGGACCCTGTGTTCCAGGAGTAGGCTGCTCCTGGTAGACACAGACTGAGAAATTGCATCATAGCAATTGCCTTGTTGTACATCATGTTGGGTTTCCATTACCTATAATTTGTAGAGGTAAATATAAGGAAGATGCAGACATTTTATAAATAATGACAGCAGTTATCCTGAAGCCATACAGGTGCAGATAATTCTTCATGACCCAGGAAAAAGAAAATGAGAGGTGATGAGTATCAACACTGAAATACAAGGGCAGGAGCACATGTGCTATATCTCACAACAGTATATATTTAATACTAAATATAATTTGGGGGCAAGCTTGGGTTTTTTTTTTACATAGAAGACTCTCTTTTCCAAAATCTAAGAAAGAGCAACCACTTGAAATTGAAGTTACTGATGTGGTTTCTCAAAACTTTTCTGAAAAGAAAACAAAAGATTTACCAGTGTAAGGGATCATTCTTATTTCTGTATTTCTTCTAATGAATGCAATGTTAGCTGTTACATATTTGCAGTGTATAAAATGCCAAAAAAATTGTTTCTGTATACTGTTCCTTTTGTTCTAGTTCAGTCAGCAATCATCTTTTTTTTCCTTTAATTTCTTTACATAGATTTTTCTCAAAGTAGCATCTGTTTTGCCTTTTAAAAATTAACTGTGTAAGCACAACAAAATCAGAGAGATGTCAAAGCTGTGGAATTTTCCCTTGCAACCACACCAAGCCAAGTTTTGGATGACTCTGTTGCGAGATGATGAATCATCTCAAGTTACAGAATTTGGGTTCAGGTTCACTAAGGTAGCTATTATGAAGCTCAGAAAATCTATATCCACCTCTGATTTGTTGTTGTTGTTGTGCTTTTTGGATTTTGGAGGGGGAGGGGTGTGTGGGAACTTCTAATATCATTATGCAAACTTAAACTTTGCAGGTTACATATTTCAAAGCCTTCCTTAAATTAATCAGAAGTCCTGTCCTAAACCTTTGACAACTCTGATAAATCCGAACAGAGCAAGCCCAAAAATTTAGGAAAAAAACGTTCTCAAAGACAAGTGTTTTGAGTCAGCAAAAGAGCCCTTAGATACAGTTCTCTGGGTAAATCCTGGCAGATGAACTTAATTAAGAGACGAAAACAATTAAATAGCAATGTGTGACAAAAAATGGGCTAAACTAAAATTCTCTGTAAAATCTCCTTATTAGGAAACAAGAATTATCATTCTGCTGTTTTCCACAGAAGGAGGGATGGCCTCTTTCCGTCTGTGCTCACGGGGCAATATCAGCCTCTGTTCACAGTGGTCCAGCTGGCAGCCCACAGATCATGGGATATTTCCATGTGCCCCCTGCCTTCCTCCAAAGAGTGTTCAGGAGAAAAACGATGCTTCGGCAGCCAACGCATCCCCCTGCACATGCAGCACCAGGCATGGAGCTGGCCAGGAGCTATTGCCCCAGCTCCTGGGGGAAAAGGTGTGCAGAACACCCATGTGCGTGCTCATGGCTCAGCACAGCAACAATCATTAGCTGCTTTTGTCAATCCTGAGCATGAGAAAAGGGTGTCTCAAAAGCAGCTCCAGCCACCACATCCCCTCAGCTTTTGACCAGCTCATGACTCATTGGCTGACATGCAAATGTGTAGCAAGAAACAAAACCCCAATTTAATCCTATCCATTTTTCTCCAGCATGACTGCCCCAGAGAAACCAAGAAATGTGCATCTGTTCTGATCCACATCATGCAATGACTCCTGACTTTCATTTTGGTAAGGATACTACCTTTCGAAGATAAATTAGATGGAAGAGTCCTCCAGAAAACTTCTGGTACAAGAAGTTTTGGTCCTTCTTCTGGTCCTCCTCCCAAGGCATCCAGGATTAGCCACTCTTGGGGAATAATTGCTGTCCACGAAGGTCTGACCCAATATGGTTGGGGTTTAATGTTCATAAAGCAGTAAGTATTCAATGGTCACTGAAAGCAGCTTACTTAAATGGCCAATGAAATTGAAAAATTCAGATAGACTTCTGTGGATATGGGATAGTCTTACAATTCTTTGCAGTTACCATTCCAGTTTTATCAAGATAGGAATTAATTTAAAAAATGAGAGAATGTAAAAGTTCCAGAAATAGACAGTGAAAAGTATCCTTGAAAAAATAAACTATTGGATTTCAAATATCATTATTGTTGTCATCATTTTCAAATCTGGCAGGGAATTCAAGACTTAGTGTCTAATACACTGAAGTCAGAAAGAAAAATTCCAGGATCTGCAAGAATAAGAAAACTTCAGGGTGTTATATTTAAAAGAAGATAAGGAATATCCTGGCTCCCCTGAAAAAAAAAAAAAGGAGAAAGACAATTTACAACAAGTGCCAAGCAATCTTTTTGGCTCCCAAATCTTCCATGTAGCATGTATAATAGGATTAACTTTAATTGCTTCCAGCCTATATCTAAAGATGAAGAACAGGATACCAGCTGGTTGGAATAGAGCTACCTCACCAGTTATTATCTATTAAAAAAACTGGCTCACACACAAATTGCACATAAATTGGATACTTCTTGAGGTCAACTTTTTTACCTCACCAGCTGCCTTAGCATTTCATAAACCCCTGTCATCCCCAGAAGCTGTGCTCAGGTTATTTCTTCTTCTCCTTTGGGCCTGTATCCTGCAGGATCTGGGGTGTTTTGCTCTTGCATTGTGCCTAAGTAAGTGATTGAAAGTACAGACACGGTTAGGTCCGCAGTTTTCAAACTTGGGGCCATGGTGGATCAGTGCCAGACTGCTAAGCATCTCTCAGCACTGAGGCTTTTGTTAGAGCTCTACCACTTTTTCACTGAATTATCTCTTCCTCCACAAAGGAGAAAATTTGTTTCAGCTGGGCTGCTTTTGTCATTAAATACTGCTCAGATTTAGGAGATAGCAGAACTACACCTTTGCCTATACATAGTGTGCAAACCAAAGAGAAAAGTAATTCTAGTGAATGAGTTCTCTTAGCCTGAAACCATTCTCTGCACTAGAAAATATTTAAAAGAAGAAAAAACTGTGCAATGTAAATGGGTAACATTTTCTACTGCTGAAAATGTTTCATGTGACCTTATAAAAGGTCCTTTTTTCTCCTGGATGAACACCAATCTCACATATGCAATAGAATATTCATCCCTCTTAGAGTAATTCCTTTCCCAAATAAATTTATCTTTTAATATTGCACTACAGTTTCCTTTTCAGTAATAGAACTGCTGGTTTTTTTCTGAAACTAGCAATAGTTTACAATCCATCCCCCTGCTTTTATTTCTTCCCTTTTCTCCAAAAATGTTTTAGACCATAGCTGCTTCCACCTTTTTAAAAAAAACAAGTAGTAAGAAATATGGGAAGTGACTGGAGGATTAGAAAAGAATGTCAAAAGCTCCTACATGATATTAGAGTGAAAAATCCTGGTACGGTAAATTAACCTTGTGATCCTAAGTCCCATGGACATCTCTTGGAAGGGGCATCCCACCCCATGCTTTCCTGCATCTTCTAATTTTGCCTTTCGGGGAAGAGAGGGTGTCTGTCAGCACAGCATTCCTCCGGCTCTGCCTGTGTGATTGTCCCTTTTCCATCCAGACTGAGTCAATTTATTGCTCAGGACAGACCCCTCCACATTGCAGTTCATGGGATCGGTGTGCAGTTCAGGGAGCTACCACAGGCACCTTTGTGCAGTGGATATAAAAGCAGAGCCTTTCTAAATGTGGGGATGATCTCCTTGCTCAGCAGTTGGCACAGCAGCAATGAACACTGCCTTCTGCTCTCTGCAGCTCTGAAAGATAGAAATTGTTGCCTCACATTAAAGTGATGGTTCAACAGCCCTCTGCACTGCTCAGATAGGCATCTTATAGCAGGGTGAAACAACCCAGCTCCCCAGTTGCAGCTGAAGCCCTCATGCAGAGAGGCTGATGGGGAAAGAAACACCTTAGGACTTGCAGGGATCCTCAGGGATCTCCAAGAGCAGAGGGTATCACATATTTGCACAGCATGATGCATGCTGTGATTGCCTCTTTACTCTACCTGCAAAGCAGCTCTTCAGGAGCAAGCAAATTCATACACTGCAATGGGGTCTTAGTCTGGCTCCAGAATTTCTGCAGGCGGGAGCAAATTCCTATGTATCTGTATCATGAGCTTGCCCCAGGCAGCTATCACCCCAATGCTGTATCAATGCAAAAACAAGTGATTACTGCTATCTGGAACCCAGTTAGCCTCCAGTACCTGGATAAATGTTGTAGTGATGCAAGCTACCAGTTGAGGCCCTGCTAGGGGAATTTGGCAATGGTATTATGGAAGTAATACATCTATGGGTAATCAGCATTGCAGATATACTTGAAATTCTAGCGAGGTTCAAGAAAATGGGATTGTCAGCTTGCGCTGGGAGCACTAATGGTACACGCAAGCCTCTCTCACGCTCTTTTGCAGGTGCCAGTAAATGAGCTCTCCACAAGAATGCTCCTCCTGCATTCTGCACGGTTCACTTGAGATTGGTCTCATGCAGAATGTGGCTTTGAAGTACAGCTCCTTCACCCAAAACTACAGTGTTTGCTGTATTCTTCCTGTTCCACTTGAGGATGGGACTGTGCTTAACTGCCACCTAACTAGGTGTCAGCTAGACACCATGAAAACATGGAGGGAGAAGCAAAGTAGGAGTAGAAGTCAGCCCTAGGCAAATACAAATGTTTCTTGCAAGCTGCAGACATTCGCAAGGCACAGGAGATATTATGAAGTCCTGCTCAGCTTCCTGGCAGTACAGGGAGGAAACATCTGCAGAACGATGGAGAGATGTAGGAAGAGAGCATTGTGGGATCTCTTTCGAAGGACTTCACCAGTGAACGTATTGTAAGTCATAGCAAAGCAGTGACCAGACCACAAATTGCGTGTCTGAAAAAGCTGAAGCAAAGCTTATGTATTTGGAGGCTAAGAGGAGCTCTTGTGATCTGGATGTATTCTAAGTCAAAAGGGGAGAGATCTTTGTAGATATCTCTGCCCAATTTAGTATTCCTAGCTGCCTTGAGAGAAAAAAAGAAAAAAGGAAAAGAACAGTTCTAGAGCATGATTCACTTCATCCTAAAGTAGATGTTAAGATATGTCAGATGAGTCACAGCCTAAAATTGCCTATTTCACTCCATTGATTATAAAAGGGAGCCCAGCATGATTAGTTCAGATGAAGGCACCTACAATTATGGATATTTTAGATGAGCTGAATATCCCCAAAAAAGTTCTCAGTAAGGGTGCAGGTATGGACACAGGCTTTGGCACACACCAGTTCAGCAGTGCAGAGATACTCTCTGGAAACTTTACCCTGAGAGCCATCCAGGAAAAGCCTTGCAGCTGGCTTAACCATGAAAAGCAGAATTTGCATTTGTCCATATCACCTCCTCCTTTAAACACTGTCTTAAATCTACCCTATCAGTTATTCAAAGAGATCTTATCTCTGAGAGAAAACATGAGATTTCTGAGTAAAAAATACACCTGACATTAGTCATGTAGGTTTATGGATTTGTGGGGTCTGCTATTTCAACATCTAAGTCTGTACTTGAATACACAAACTGGATTTCTACTGTGAACTGAGCTAATGCAGAAGTAGGAGTTATATGTCTTTCTATTACACAGATATTTTAAATTCAGCCTATTGCTACTAATACAACAGAGTCTGTGCGAACGGGAATGATCCGACTATTATTCTCTAGTGGAATGAGCTTAGTGGAAGACCGTAGCTGGAAGAGCTATGGCCTGGCAGAGGATCAGAGGGAAGACAGGACATGGGGGCAAGCAGTAGGTCCATCGCTCCAGAGGAAAAGTTGGCTCTGAGTCTACACCAAGACCTCCTCTGATGTGAGCTGCCCTTTCAGACCTCTGCAAATAGGGTGTGTTGGGAGAAACTGCTTCGCTAGCCTTTCCTCCAGTCCAGCTCTGGAAGAAGGAAGACATGGCAAGAGAATAGGCACCCTGCCAGTGGGACCAAAGCCCTGTAAGCAAAATTCTCAATTTAATTCAAATGTTTAATTACAAAACATTATTTGTACAGCTAGATTTCCTTCCTTTATCCACATGTAACTTACCTGGCTTATGGATAAGCAACATCAAGGGGCAGAAATACCCATTCTCCTCTCCTCAACAGTCCATTGCACATCCAGCAACACATGCTCATTTTTATGCTGCACCTGTGCAAAGATACCTTCATAAACTTACATGGCCCGCAACAACGAAGTTTCTTGAAACTGGGAGTTTGATGCAAAAAACCCCAACCAGCACTGAGGGTATCAGCTCAGGGCCAGTAGTATCATCCTGGAAGTAAACTGCTACTTCCTGGCCCATCACTCCACATGGTGATGAGTTGACTGCATGGACAGAAAACTGTCTATAGTCACTGACACGATGCAAGTCTATGGCAGATTTATTTATATTCTTCAAAAGAGTGCTTTGTTCAGAGGTGGTCGAGCCCTTGGGTCCTTGCAAAGCTAGTGTTACAGATCTGCTTTCAGGACTTTGCGCCTCATTATGCTCAGCCCTTCAGATGGGAAGAGCTGGAGCCGACAAGGTGATTAAAAGTCTGAAAGTTCTTTATAAAGAAATACTTCTCACATTTCCAGCTAATTGGAGATAATCATGTAAGCTTTCCCCCACCCGTTAACAGACTGGTGACATTTGCATGTCTGGTTCATGGTAGCCTTATGGGCTTGACATCTGCGCATGGCAAAAGCATTTAGCTTCAGATCTGCATTCCCTGAGAGTTCAAATTCTGTTCACTTAACAAATGTGCTGTATAGTCTGGGGGCTCTATAGTATTTGAAAAACAGGGAGAACAAGGCTAGTCTTCAAAGCATCAGAAGAGCAGTCAAAATGGGACTTAGCACAGATGGTCCCTATGACTATGAACCACACATCGGTTAATATGAAATGGCTGGGCAGATGCTCTTCTGCACGGGTGAAATAAAAACACTAGGCCAATAAACCACGGGCCTGAGATACAGAGATGGACAAGACACCCTGCAGTGTGAGGAGGTAGGCAGCATGGCTCTGAAGGAAAGCAGCAGATCGACGAGAGATGTTAACACACCCTTCTCAGCACTGTGCTGCAAGTGCCAGCCTTACCCCCACGCAGGCATGATGCTCCTTCCGCACCATGCCCTTCAGCAGGGGAATGTGTGTCTCAACTGGCTTGGTTCAGGATGTGACCCTTCGCCCTGGTAGGATTGCAACTGCCTCATGATCTGGAGTATGACACTGCCTTTGCTTGAGGGTGGCCATAACTGAGGATTTTGTTTTTCTCAGTGAAAATGTAGCTCAGAAGTAGCATCCAATAGCAAAAGAATATCTTCCTTTGGTCTTTCATGTTTCCTCTGTGGCTTATTTGTAAGAAGTAGGTGCAACAGAGAGAGAGATCAGGAAGTGTTTAATAACCTCCTGGTTATTTAATTTGTAAATACCAAGCTTTGAGGGCACTTTGATGTGAAAGTACATCAAAAGACAGGGTTAGAATTCAAAATTATCTCAACAAACAGGAGATGTAGGCTGAAAAAATAGCACAAAACTCTGTGAGATAAATGCAAGTTAGTTCAGGTATACAAAAATAATCAACTACAGACGTACTGGGTGGGGAAAAACTCAGTAGGAGTTGTGCAGGAAAGGATGTAGGGGTTGTGATGCATCCATCATGGGCTGAACATGAGGCAGAACTGTTATGTGAAGATAGTACTGAGGTGCATGAACAGGATTATAAAGCATCCAAAATAACTTTTGTTCAAAGCCCAGCTGTAGTTTAATGTCTGAGTATGTACACTGTGTTTCAGAAAAGATGGAAACTGTCTGGGGAGACTCCCCAGCAGAGAAAGATAGATTAACTGGGAAATTTAGCTTGAAGGGGACTTGTAGAGGTCATCTAGTCCAAACTGCTGCTTCAAACAAGGTTAACTTAAAAACATTGTTCAAGGTCTTCTCCAGACCAGTTTTGAAAATTTCCAATTCTACAGTCTCTCTGGGATGTGAGAAAGACTGAAAAAAATTGGATTTTTTATCTCTGAAGGACTCAAGTTCAGTGGGATTCATTTGTGATTTGTAGGATTTAGATTAACTCTTAGGAGAAGCTTGGGTCTTCAGTGAAGGCAGGCTAGCATCCCCATAATCTTCAGACATTTCCATTTCCTGCACCCCATGGAAAATGTCCAGGATGGAAGTCTTCCTTTCCATCTCCACCTTATGAGTGGTTAAGTTGGTCTTGTAGCCAGTCCATGCCATGGGAAAGGTCTGAAGCTGCCTGGTCCTAACTTGCTCGGGAATTTAGTTCTAAACATCTGTTTGCTAGAATGTATAAATGAAAAATGTTTATGAATACCTGTATTTTTACTAATCAATTTATCTAAGCATATTTAAATGACAGGGTAACCAGAAGTCCTAAGAATCACTTACGAGGGCAGAAGAATTATTTTAGAATCCATTTCCATTTACCCTGATCATACAGCTTCACTGCAGATTCAGCCTGGATGACCACAACTAGCCTTGCCAGACTGTAGGCTTTTCCATTGCAAATACCGTATCTTCACTCTAGTCATGTATTTGGGTCCTTTCTGCAGGGACCTTTATGCTGGACAGTGCTAACAGAGCTCACCTGCCCAGGACAAATGGTGGACAGGCTCCAAGAGACCACCAACATTTGACTGGGCATTAAGTGCCTCCTCAACTATTTGTAGAGCAGAGGGTCTCCAGTTTGGAAAAGAGTCAAAGTCAGTAGTAGACTGAAGATACACTCTTTTTTGGTGGCTGGTACACATTAATGCCCTGCACACACACATAAACACACCCACGTCTCTTTTTGTTTTGAAGTGATGAATTCACCACCATATAACAATTATCCAATTCAGAAATGAGTCATATTAACTACCAGAAGAGTGAAATCTGTCCACGCAGTAACTTTTGGCATTATAAATGCCTTTGAAGAATATCCTATTGGACTATTTGTTCCTGCCTTTTAGGGGAAAATGGAGGGCCTGGTTTAGTTTGGCAGCACAGAAGTTAGCCATGCAAGGATAGGCAAGAGGCAAGTGATCCACACAGAACCAAAAACAAGCAAAGTCTGAAAACCTGTTAATGCAAATTTCAGCTCAGTGCTGGAATCCAGTGAAACCTTCAAACTCATTGTTATTCGTTAAGCAGATTGAAGGAGTGAAATGAAATTCAGCAAATTGTCCGCCTCTGCAGAGAGCAGTATGTTCATTTTGAAGGGAAACCGGTGTACGGATGGAAGGTGAAGTGTTAGCCACACTTACCCCAGGGGGAGGAGTAGGGGGTCAAATGTTTTTTAAAAAATTCATGTCCCTCTCTCAATGCACTTGCACATACCTCACTGGCCTGTCTGCCCCCTTCAATATGCACTGGTGAAAAAGTCCACCTGTCTGTCCTCACCTGTTTCATGTGCTGATGCCAGGGCACCAAAGGTTCACAAGTGGCAGTCCCGCCAAGGTCCCTTAGGAGCCAGACTCTTGACTGATCCTTTATTAAGACTAACCTCTTGTTCATCCCTGCTCCCACGGCATTTTGTGGGAGCTAATTCAAATTTTCTGTGGCCTGCTTGGTTGAAATACAAAGCTAAAGATGAGTAGGGAAGACTCTTCCTTCAGCCATTATGCATGTTACCTTCTTCCTGCCATTTGAGGGATTCATTTTGTTATAATTACCAAGGCAGATCAGTTTATTATTTTCTCTGTGACAGTGTCCACCAGAGACTAGAAGAATTTTTTTGTGGAGACCCACAGAAAGAGAGTGTGTAATGAAGGACTGTGTTACTACACAGGACCAACACAGCAGGAAAAGAACCTAAGGAACATTTTCTCCTATGCTATGGAAGAGCTGGAGTAGCTCGCTCAGGTAGTCAGAGCTCAGCACCCTCTGCCCCGACTAATTCCTTTTGTTTATCTCATGCTGTGTTACCACAAGCGTTCAAGCCCGACCTCCCTTCAGGGAAACACCGTGACCATGGCTGGGTTTCAGCCTTGCCTGCCATGCTGCTTCTCTGCTGACCTGGAGGCTGAGACCTCTCACATCAAAGCTTAGAAATGCCTAGTTCACACTGTCCCCATCCCCACTCTTGGCACCAGCTCCACCTGGGAAACAGGGAGGGGAACAGGCACTTGCAGATTCATCAGATCGAGGTTAGGTATCTGCCTCAAGATGAGAGGAATGGCTGTGTCTCTCCACTACCTATAAAAGGAACCTGGAAAAAGTAGCTGAAATAAACATGCTAAATGAGATGTAGACACTGCCATTAAATGGGATGACTCTCACCCAAGGTAATTAAAAGCTAGCAGAGTTAGGGGTAAGTAGTTTAAAGCAGAAGACTTTTTCCATAATCTATTTTTTATTTCCTGAAGTAGAAATGGTAAGAAAACCAGTTCTTCAGGGTCCTAGAGGCTAAAGACTGTAGCACACTGCTTCAGAGCTTGTTTGATTAGTATTTAATTTCAGTCAGTCATCCTCTCCTAATGAAATGTCTCACCTATAACATTTCTCTGAGCTTTGGCAGTTTATTTTCCATAGAAAAATTATCATTTAATGGGAATAACACTTCGTAAGACTATAGTTCCTTCCTTCCAGTGAGTGCATAGCACTTTGCAGTTGTTAGCTGCACCTCTTACTGCATCGTAGCCCTCTCTTGTTGCCAGAAATACACTGATAAACAGGGATTTCTTTCCAGGGCAAGTGTCTCCTTCTTGATGTATGCAATGCCTGGCAAGACAGGGTACCAATCAATGATTAAGGTCAATCCGTCATATCCTCATATCCAGAACTCTCATAACAAAGTAGTAGCTGAGCCAAGAAAGAGCTCTGGGTGCTCATTACACCACACACACTCCCTAGGCTGTTAATTGTGCTTGAACAATGAAAAGTCATTCTGGAATTAAATCTGGCATGGAAGTCCTCAGCCAAAACGTGCGTTTACTTAGGACATTTGGGCAGTGAGGTAGTGGGGGTAGATTGCCTACATCTTACTGCACTGACACTCACATGGCCCCTGGGCACTTTGGGGTGGATTTGGACCACCTACAAGGATACCTCAGGAAGACTTAGGCCCCAGCAAAGGAATTCAAGGAAATGGTGAGCACTTTAAAAAGCCTACAGCTGCCTAACCGTGACCCATACATCTGGCCACGAGAGGGGACAGGCTACAAACAGGGGCAGCCCCACTGCAGCAGAAGGTGTCAGGGCAGCCTGAACTGGCAGGGCCCCAAAGGCACGCTCGGCTCCCACAGGCCCACACACCCAGAAGCGTGGCAAGCAGCCCAAACACAACCTGCTGGCAAGAAGATTCCCAACCAGCATCATTTGCTCAATTGAGGTTCATTCCAAAATTGTTTAAAGTTAAATTACCTGTCTTTCGGATGGGGAAACAGTGAGGCAGCCCCCAGCAGAGCCCCCTCGCTGCTGTGTTTGCTCTGTACATACTCCCGGGGTTTTGCTGTCTCCAGTATAAGTACAAAGTTCAATTGCCATAGCAACAGCATTGGGCAGGTGCAAAACGCTGTATTTTCTCTGCTAGATGTAAAGGAAAACCTTTCTGCTCCAGGGAAGGGGACTGTCAGTCATAATGAAGATTGTCCTCTCTTCTCTTACCTGGAAACATAGCAAGGAAAACTTTATTGATTTTTTGTGAGGGAACTGGGGCTCCAGGATTAATTATCTTCCACTGTTTATTTTTGCTACACAATAGGTATCCATATAGGTACAGGCAATAAGCGTTTGGGCTATATATAACACCATCTACAAACCAGCCAAGGGAATTTCTCTCTACAGCAGACACGGGTAATGAGAAGGAGGTGAAGTTGCACAGAAAATGATACTGCTTTTCCCAGCAGCCCCGTGAGTGTCGTGGCCAGAGTGCAGGTCAGTTCTGACAAGGGAGAGCTGGTAGAGGTGGCCCAGGGAGCTTCCTCCCTCCCTTTCAAGGCTGCTGGGGGCTAGTACTTGGGCCAGAGGTGTAGGGCATGCCTTCCTGTTTGAGACAGACCCAATTTCCCCCCGCTGTGCCCTAGAAGCAGCCTTTTCCAGCAGGGACAGGGTTGGGATGCTCCCAGAGCTCAGGGCTGGCCCAGCAGGAGGTGGCACTGCATCCACTGAGACATCCACCATCGCCTTGCTTTTAAACCTTGCACAGCTTGGGAAAGCTGGAGGAGAGGGGTGTCCGACAGCACAGCCCAAAAGCACATGTGTTTTCATTACATTACACATCTGAAACCTCGATGACAGGGTCACCCAGATCAGGGGGACTGTGGCCTGAAAAGGAAGAGGGGGATGTGTTTGGCCACATGTGTCTGCATAGCCATCAGCCAGTGTACTTCGTAATTTGTCGTTCAATTTAATTATTTGAGGGCTGTCCCTCATTATTTTTAAGTGGCCCCTATCCCACACAAATGCTCTGTTTTACTGTTGAAAATACCAGAAGTAAATAAGCTGGAGACAGAGGTCAGAGAAACATTAATTACAACGAAGGGCCGAATCCCAAAGCATGTTAAGTTTCTAAGCCATGGGTACCAATTTTTGTGTCCTTCTCTTTCGGTTTTGTCACAGTTTTTGTCCTGTCATTGTTCCTGACGGTTTAAAACAAATTATTCCTGGTTCCCATTAACTTTGCAGCCACAATTACATTACCAGAGGGGAGCCTGGCGTACAGACATCATTCCTTTCAAAGTGGCAGCCTTGGCAGCTGAGAGCTCTCCTCCACCCGAAACACCTCTTAACCTACAGCTGACAGATACAGCCACCTGGTGGCATTTATGTGGGAAATTAAGGGCACACATTTACAGTCAGCAATGCCAGCAGAAAAGGGGTGACTATGGTGCACAGGTAGCTATCAGTGGTCCATCCCACCATGTTGCAGAAGAGTATTAAACAAACAAGCCCTTTATAATAGTTTCTCGACCTTTTCCACCTTTTTTTTCCTCTACAGACTTATCTCAAAATTAATTTTGATTTGAAGAATGGGATCCAGGAATGAGCTGGCATCACAGCTTTCCAGGCACTTTTTGTATTGTGACATTATCACTCAAGTAAGAAAGTGTACAGGTGAACCACGAGACAGGTGAGCAGTGTCAGTGTGTCTTCTGAGGATGAATGGCTCTGTAATAATGCATAATAAATACTAATTATTAAATGTGTATTTCCATGTCACACAGTCTTTCCTTCTGTTTTTTTAGGGAGTCAAATCCAGGGTAACCATTTTGTTTAGTTACCAATGTTATTAACAATATGGAATATGTTACAGATCAAAAGTAGCCAAACCCAAGATTATTTCATTGACAGAGATAACTTTGACCTGTCAAGGGAGTCCATAAAAGAGCAACAGAAGAGCAGCAAGGCCATCTGCTTCAAAGGTACTGAGGGCTGCAGTTAACTGTATCCTGAATCATAAAAAGCACAAATTCAAAGTAACATGTGCTAACAACCTTCTCCAGTGCAACCTTCTAGCTAGAAACAATATGCCTAAAAATACATCTGCTCTGATGAGGTCAGTAGGTTTATCCCCGGCGAGAGTTGGAAGGGCAGGAACTAAATAATAATGCAGAATCAGAAAAAAAAAAAGGCTACATCAGTGGGAAAATATCAAGCTCTTTTTTCAATTTCAGCTTTCCTGACCAGCTCCAGTATGTGATCTCTTTCCTGCTGCTGAAACTTCAAGTTCAGATGATCACCACCCACACTACAGCATAATTATAATAAAAATGTGTTGAAAAACAACATAAACAGCTACTGAATAAAAAACATTTTGTAGTAGAAGATTCCTCCACCCCACATCCCTAAGTAAAGACACAGATTTAGTGTCATTATGGCTGACAGTGACTGATTTACTTATCACTAGACAACAGTGTCCACTAGATTTTGTGTGTGTTGGGGAAGATAGGATGGTCAAACTGTACTCATACAATCCTCTTCCCCTACAGTTATGGTTTTCCTGAGAGCCTGGTTCATGCCTGACACATAAGATATTTCCCTGCTCTTACAGAAGCCTTGTGTGAAGAAGGAAGTGTGGTAGCTTTTAGTCCTGTGAGCGTGCTCTTCAAGCCATCGCCACAACCAAGCTTCCAGAAACTTCCAGACATAGCAAGAGGTGGCAGAGCTTTAGGACAGCCAAGGGTTTTTCCAATGAGTGAATGAAAGACAAAAGTTAAAATCTGCAATTGCTTTGAGGGGAAGCAAAAGAGTTCTGAAGAGCCTGACACAGGACTGCTAGGGCCACTGCAGAACAGCAAGCAGAGGTGGAAAAAAGCATCAGCCAGCTCAGCAGCTACAGACATTCACAGTGCAATACCTTCCAGTGAAGGCATCCTAACAATTCCTGCTTAAAAGCAAAATAAAGAAAAAGAAAAAGAAAAAGAACATTGGCTTTATACTTCTGCCACACTGTCTGCTTGCTGTTAAGGCACAATCTGCTGATGTGTGCTGGGCTTGCAAACCATACTAAAGCATCTGTGCCTGGGGACCAGTCCTGCTCCTAAGTTTTCTCCCCTGACGTCCCAGAACGACAAGAGTTGACCTTAATGACACTGCTGCTCTAGAAGAAATGGAAGGGAGCATTTGTGTTACTAGAGCAACTCCATCGAGGCAAAAGCACCACAGCACCCAAGGCAAGCCCTGCTGAACCGCAAAGTCCCCAAACAAAACTCTCCGTGAGTCTGCATCTGCTCCCATTGCTACGAGTGCCAAAAATGCCCTCGACTTCAGCTAGAGCAGGATCAGGTGCTGTCTCACGGGAAAGGCAGAGCCATCCTAGCAGAGAAAGTCAGAACTTATCAAATAGGATAAAATACAGCAATTGTGAAGGAAACCTTTAGGGGGAAAGAACCCTTGTATTTCAGTTATTGCTATCAAAGTCCCCTGATGAGACAGAGGTGACTGTGAAACTCTAAGTCTGCCCCTGTAGGTACAGGGCTGGCAGGTTAAGATGCAGTTATTTTATAGCCAGAGTGGTAGTTCTGGATTTTAAGCTCCCTGAATCTCTTTGGATAGCTGAGCAAAACTGACAATGTTAATAAAATCGAGGCAGCTGTGACATTGCTATTTGTGGGGCATCAAACCAAGAGGTCAAGCACACTGACTTCAGCCATGTTACACTTGGGATAGATGGGACCCACCCATGAGATTTTTGTTCAGTTCACAACTGTGTAACAGCACGGTCTTTAAAAACTCAGGGTGTCTTAGCCCCGGCTGAGCATGCTCCTGCCCCTGCTTTTGGTCCAGCACCTATGCTTTGGGGCACAGCAGCATCCAGGCTCATCTCTCTGGGCTCAACCAGGGGTGCACTGAGCTATGCCATACCCCAGCAAAGGGCTGGCACTGCAGCAGTGCTGACCACATCCCAGGCACATCCTTGCCAACCTCCGCCATACCTCATGGCCACCTTTTCCTGTAACACAGCCCTCATGGGGCTCGCTGAGCGGCTCATGCCTTATCCCTCCAGGGACCTTGTACTTGCAGCCCCCCATACAGCCCATAACACATAACTCCTACCAGANAAGGGGGGGGGGGGGGTGTGTGTGTCTTTTTTTTTAAGTCATTTGCATTAGACCACACAAGAAATGCACAGATACAGCCCAAAGAAGAAATCTATATGCTGTACCATCCTTGCTTTGCCTCACCACCCTAAATTGTTTTTCCGAAACTGAGGGAAATTCATCTCAGGAGAGGAGCGTCTGTGCACTCTCCAGACATCAGAAGCACTGCTGACCTTTGGAGGATACAGGTCCTCTGATTTTTCTGTCTGTGTCTTTCAAACAGGCCCATGAGACAGTTATACTCTCTTTTTTTCTACCATGCAGTAACCCCACATCTGTTTTTGTCAGGTGATCAAGGTCCCTCACAGCACAATTCGATTATTCAGGAATAAAATGTCTTTTCAAAATAATCACATACAACATCAACAAAATAAAGCCTATTTAAAGTATATGCTAGCAGATTGTTATTTACCCTTGGAATTGTTTTTGCAGACAGAAAGTAAATTTTATTTGAAGCAATCATTATTGTAGATGAGGGGTACAAGGCTGTATTTGTTCAGGAAAAAATCCCACTATTGGAGTTATAAATGCTAAATGTAAGGCAGAGGAAAATTCTTAGCTGATAAACCAAAAACTAAATAAGCAGTTTTAAAATATTTTTGAAGTATGTCTTATTCTAATCTGAAGACTTTGACCTGTCTAATATATGTGGAATTCTAGTGTAAGCCTAAGTTTTATCAGCTGTTTAAAAGAAACTGCAAAGTTCTCGTCTCAAAGATAGACCACCCTTTGTAGAGCAAAGAGCAGCCATGTACCAGGTTCTGCAAATTCCTTGTCCTCTGCTTGTCATTAGACACAAAAACACTGGTCAAGTGTATAGCATTAAACATATACCTAAGTATTTGCAGAATAGAGCCACCATTTGATCCTGCTGCACTGCTGAAGATAGACAGTATTAGAGCCAGGAAACAAACAGCAAAGTCAGGGCATTCTCTGTCATCTATATCTGCTCAATAAAAAACTCTCTGCATGGATATGAATGGAGTATGCCTAATTAGGCAAACTGGACCAGACCTGACATTCAATGAGTCTTTTCAGGGAAACTGGATCTGGGTAGGAGTTGCGATTACGTGTTTCTGACATTGGCTGCTGCTGGAGGGAGAACACCAGATGAGATGTACTGCTCCAGCAAGTGCTAAGTTCTTAATTTAGGCACTTCATGGAAATTGTTGAAAAACATTCTAATTGGAAGCAACTTCTGCTTCTCCAGCATATAATTTTCCCCATTTTTTAGCACTGAAGCATTTGCATGAAAACAAGTTCTTTGCTTTTAAAATTCCACTGCTCTTGTTGTTTATTCCCCACTGGAATTCATAATCCTGTGTTTGCACAAAGCACTATAATTGGTTGCTGTGGAAGTGTTTCTATCAAAAGGAAATTATTATTAATAATCAAGAATGAACAGTTGCATAATAGAGATAAGTAAAATAAGCATCATTCTAATAATAATGCTAATCTCCATGAAACCAACCTCTTCAAATGCTTTGAAACATAAACATACCCTGGTGTCCTGGTTTTGGCTGGGATAGAGTTAATTTTCCTCCTAGTAGCTGGTATAGTGTTATGTTTTGTTTTTAGTATAAGAATAATGTTGATAACACACTGATGTTTTCAGTTTTTGCTAAGCAGTGTTTAGACTAAGTTAAGGACTTTTCAGCTTCTCCTGCCCAGCCAGCACGAAGGCTGGAGGGGCACTAGAAGTTGGGAGGGGACACAGCCAGGACAGCTGACCCAAACTGACCAAAGGGGTGTTCCATACCATGGGACGTCATGCCCAGCATATAAACTGGGGGGAGTTGGCCTGGGGGGGGCGGGCCAGATTGCTGCTTAGGAACTGACTGGGCATTGGTCGGTGAGTGGTGAGCAATTGCATTGCACATCACTTGTTTTGTATATGCTAATTATCTTTTTTTCCTTCCTTTCTGTCCTATTAAATTGTCTTTATCCCAACCCACAAGTTTTACCTTTTTTCTATTCTCTCCCCCTTCTCACTGGGTGGGAGGGAGGGAGGGAGCAGCTGCCTGGTTCTTAGTTGCTGGCTGGGGTTAAACCACGACATCCAGTGATAAAAATCATCTTTAAACATGAAGAGCAGTAAGAACCATAGGAGCAAGTACAGGTGGAGGTTTGCTGTATAAACAGGAGCAGTCCACTTTGCAGCTTGCAGTAAGTTCAAAATTCTACCATGAGCTACGTGTGTCCCAGGCTAATATTTATAAGACTCAGCTGGCAATTAATAACTTCATATAGGCAATTCCTGTGGCCCAAAATACATGTAATAATGAACTAATACAATGGGCGAGTTTCTCCATGTCATCTATTTCTAAAATTCTTGAGAGAAGGATAGGCTTTGTTGGTAGTTTACATTATTTCCGATATGCTTACTGCAGACATGGAAGGCTTCATTTTCTTGTTCCTGAGACTCAGAGGTCTGGCACAGGTGATTCTGTTTCTAAATAATCTTGGGGAATCAGCAAAGAGAGTCCTCCAAAGGGCTTTTGACCAGATCACAATCCTAAGACGGTTTTTGAAGTCCACAAGAGTCTGCTGGTACATTACTAACTCCCTGCAGACCTTCAGGGCTAAAGCATCTTCCTCCTTACCAAAGAACTTCCTAATTTTCCCTTGTAAAACATATTTTTTCTTTTCCAGCGCACTGCAATTCCAACTTTTAATCCAGAGCCATGCTACTTCAATGGCAGTAGGAGCAACCCTTGTTTTGAAGCAATGCTGCAGGGACCTGGATGCTTAGCCAGGGCTCCCAGTCCCTGGGTTTACCAGTGCTAGACCTCCAGAGGAGTGCCCTGCTGCCTGCCAAGTCACCCCCAGTCAGGTTTAACACAAGTCAGGATTTAAGAATAAAATGTTGACTTTAAAACATTGCAATCATGGAACAATGTTATAAAAATATAAAATAAATTGCCTTAACAAGGGCATATTTAATAATAAATATCCTCCTCCATAGCAGCTAGCATCTACCTTTTTTTGTTCTAGGTTAAAAGATAATATCTCCCAAATAATCAAGTTCTTTTCTCTTTTGAGAGTGTTTCTGCCCCCTCTTGCATCTTTTCCTCAATCCCCCCCACCTGCCCTCTCCCTGGGAGGCAGCAAACAGAGCAGCACAGGGGAGTGCCCAGATCATTCCTCCACGCCAGCCCCAGTCAGGATGTTCAAAGCTTGCTTGCTTGCTTCTCACCCGCGAAACCTCCCTCCTTGTTGCCTGTGCCTGTGTGTTAGACACCACTTGGTGCTCCATGCCCAGTAAGGAGATGAAAAAGTCACTTTTTTCCTTTCCTTTTCTTCTACATAGGTGGTTCTACAAACTTTTCAATAGCCAAAGTTGTGAGAGACTGAAGGAGTTAATGTCTCAAACATTGTGGTGGGGCAAGTTCTGCTTAAGGACTAACTCTGCATAAAAACAAACTCTGCCTAGCAAGGAACCATAGGTGAAAAGAAGCCCATCAGCGCCCATCAGCAACAGGAGGGGGAGGCCATGCTGGAGGGTGCACAGCTCCCTGTTCCGGTGTGCTGTTCTGATGTGCTGAACAGGGCAGCTCACCATGTATGGCAACAGGGAAGGGGAAGCTACTCCCCAAACGACCCCCACGGCCCAAAAGCTACCTAATTAGCCTAATGAGTTCGAGTGCCCACCTGCAGGAGGGGCAAGGGTGATAAAAGGACACAAACTGAAGCCCCATGTGTGCAAGCTCACCGGCACCAGACTCCCTCAGCTGACTGCACCCCTCGGCTGACTGAACCAACGCTGGACCCAGGACCGGTGAATCTTTCTCTTCTCTGTCTCTCTCTTTCCCCTTTCCTTTTCCGTAATCCCTACACCTCATCCCTTTAGACATAAACCGTTGACCAAGTCTGGGACTAGGAGTGGATTCAGCCACCCTTAGGCTCCTCGCTGAGAAGGAGTCTAGAAAGCAAGGGGGTCCACTCTGAACCTCGTGACTCAGTGGCTGAGCTCCCCTTATTGTCTTCCCTGAACTGATTCCCAAATAAGCAAGGCCTGTAGTATATGTTTGGTGATGTATGGTTAGCACGTTACACAGTTTACTGACATAGCCTCATGCCAATTTCTGTCGTGAGCATACCAATTTTGGTGGTGAGCATGCCAATTCTTGCTATGAGTAAATAAAAATTGAGTTTTGTGAGCTAAATAATCCCTGGTGTCGTTTCACCTTAATCCTGACCTGGGAATCAGCAAACCTGAGTCATCGTCCTAAGAAACTGGGACACAACAAAAGTTAAATGTCATGTTCCTGGCTTCAGGCTGCTTGTCTGTTAAAACATCCTGAGGAAACACTGATAAATCTTATGCATGATGTTATGATAAGTATTAACATCCAGTCTTCTTCCTATATTTATAACTAGCTTTATTATATGAGTATCATGTAAGTTTAAACATGTTACCTCAGAGACCACTACAGGGAATGGTTGCTTTACCATCTGCAGCTCCCTAAGACACAGTCTCAGTTAACAGAGCCTTTGAGGGGGGGGACACTAGGAAAGCAAACTGATAGCCTGAACATCTGGTCCACTATTGCAATGGAAAATGGGGTACAGAGTAATAAGGGAATGTCACCTCTTCAGTGCAGCAGGCTGTGGCAGTGCCTCTGCCTCTCTCCTTGCCACTCCACAGCTTTCATGCAGTGAGCAGCCTGGAGCTGAGGCTGACTGTACCGGGCACTGATTTTTTCCCAGGTCTGGCTGTCACCTGCCTTATATGACTAAGCAAAACAGCCATACAGTTAAACATTGTCCTGCTCTGTCTACCTAACAGTTCAGTACAGTTAAGTGACCAATAAAAGGCAAAATTGGAGTTATGATCCAAAACCAGCCCTATCCTGAGTAGCCATGTTTCAAATTAAGTTAGGGCTTCTGTTTTTAAAGAAGGGCAAACTCTACTGCTTCAGACAAATATGCATCCTAATAATTCTTTTGATTTAGGATTTACTTCAGCACACAGCCATCTAAGATGCGTGCACATTGTCCTTAAATAAAATTATAGAATTTACTTCTTAGTGAATGATATTTTTGCATAATAGAAAAAACAGTGAAGCAATGTACAAGTGAGAAGTCTTTGTAATAGCAATCATCTTCAATTGCTTTCCTGTCTGGTTCTTGGCAGACTGAGGGACATTTGAGTTCTAAAGGTGAGGCACAGAGGTCTTTCCAAAGGAAACAATCATTCTGACACAGCAACATGAAAATATAGTCCCTAATATGGACCCTAAATTACTTCATGCATGCATGACAAAGATGAAACTGAAATATTTCTATAATCACCTTTTTGTTACAAGGTTTGCCAAAGCCTGCAATCTGCCCTTTTGTTAACTGAAAGGACTGTGTCTTGTCTGCTCGTAATGGCATCTTTGGCATGGTCTGGAGGTGCTTATGTCTCTGTTTTGACAGATAGAGTTCAAGGCCCAGGTACCACCTCTTCAGGTGCAGCCTTTGTCACTAAGTGAATTGTTTTGTGGTAATACAACACAGGAGGGCTTGGAAATATCTTCGCCTTGCTCTCTTCATCAAGAAGCTACCTCTCTGATAAAAACACACAGTATCAGACAGTGAAGGGAAAGTGGAATCTCTCCCTCTTCCTTTTGCCAAATAAACTGAATTGATGTAATTAACTAAAGTCAAAGCCAACTGATCTGGGTTAATTTAAACTTGTTCAGAAAATAGGCATATAGCTGTAGTTACTTTTTGCCAATGGTCTTCTCTGGAATTTATACATGAGTAACGGCCCTCAAACTCCACATAGGCACACAGGAATCCTTCTAGAGCTTGCGTAAGATGACAAATATTCAGGTCAAACCAAAGAAATGAGACATTGGTATGCAAGCAAAGGGATAATATCTTGGAGTTGTACATGTTGGGATTTTCAAAAGGCTTTGAACAAGCTCCTTGCCAGAGACTGTTAAGCATCTGAGTTGTCAGGATATATGTGGCAATACACTCTTCTGAATTAGTAACTAGTGAGAAGATACAACACAAAGGACACAGATATGGTCCAAGTTCACAGTGAAGTGAATTTACCAGCAGGATCCAGCAAGGATTTGAGAGACCTTTATTAAATAGCATGTTTATGTATGACCTGGAAAGGGGAAAGGGGGTAACTGAAGTGGCAAAGTTCACTGGGGGTGCAGAGTGATTCAGAGCAGCCAGACCCAGTTGTGAGGAAAAGCTGAAGTCAAGCTGATGGTGCAGAGCTGCAGGGGGATTACACAACATAGAGATAATGGCAGGCAAATTTCTGTGTCAGTAACTGCAAAGTAATGCACATGGGGAAAAAACATAACCTTAAACTGTATCTGACAGAGTCTAAAGAAGGTATAATCAGTCAGGAAAGAAGTCTTGAAACCATGTGTTACTTCTCTGGAAGTAACTCAGTGTTCAAAAGTGGTTAAAAAGGCGTTTTGGGAATTACTAGCAAAAGAATAGAGAAAAAAACAGAAAATACTGTTACGCCATTGCATAAATCCCCAGAGCGTATATTCATTGAATATTGAGTACCACTCTGGTCATGCCATCTCAAAAGGAATATAATACAATTGGAAGCAGTACCGGTGGGACAGCAGGATGGTATGACTTCCATATGAGGAAATGACTAAACAGACTAGGATTTCGCTTTGGAAATGGTATGATTGAAGGGGTATATAACACAGGGCTCCACAATCAATGTGCTGTTGCTAAAGCGAGTTGGGAATGTCTGTTCCCTACTTGCTATTTGTCTGGGAAGAGTGACAGGGTCTGGTAGCAGGTTTAAACAAAGCACAGGAAGAACTTTTTCACCCACCACATAATTGTATCACTGAACTCCGTGACACAAGATAATGTGAAGTGCAGAAATAGCAATCATTTCAAAAGGGGATTAGATCAGTTCATGAAACAGCACCGAAGGCTATTAAACATGATGGTCTGTCTGCAACTACTTACTGAGGAAAATCCCTCAACCACAGAGACTGAAGCTGGAAAAGTGTGCCAGGTAATACCACATATATCCTCTATATCTGCCCTTGGCATCAACTGTTGGCCACTGGCAAGAGCGTGCACAGGGCACTGGGTCTAACCTGACTTTGACTCTCACCCTAATGCATTTACGACAACTACAGTTTCCACACTGGTAGTTTGGGGTCCGGTTCACAGCTCATTGGAGTTAGAGATTCAGTTTCCTGATGTTCAGCTACATGAAATTCAGTGAATATCAGCCTATAAAATCATTATGAATATATTTGTTTCACCCGTGCCAGAGAAGGAGGCAAATGCACAAATATTATTTTGCTCCTGGGGTTTCCTTCAGGGTCAATTGATTATTTTCTCCTGAAGCAAAGCCACAATAACCTCACAGGGATACTGCACCCCAGATTTTGCTGAAGACAGAAAGGACAAGGCAAGCCCAGGTTTGGCTCTCCCCAGCCCACACAGCCCTCTTGCACTACCCCAGCTGCCTTTGCGCCCGCAAACTCTTGTGCTCTTCCCCAGACCCTGCAACACAGGCATCAGTTTCATGCTCTAAAAGCATCACTCTGGTGGGCTTCAGCACTGCCTCTGCCTCCCCAGACACTGGGGGGGGGAGGGGGGGGAACACCCACACAAGCACAGCCACAGGGGTACCCCATGTAGCTCAAGGAAAATGCAGGGCCAAACAGTATATAATGTGAACAGAAGCAGCTTGCTGCACTGGAGGAGACCAGCACTGAGTTGGGTTGATGCATGTTGGCTTTGTCCCGCTGGCAAAATGATCCTGAGGTCTCTGAGTTGAAAGCTGGGGAAATCTGAGGGGACAAAATGAAAGAGTGTGTGATGAGAAGGGGATGCTGAGAAACAGAGTGCAGGCCCACATAAGGTGCGGAATTATACATTAAGGCTTAAGGCCATCTTGTGGGATGCTCTGCCTATGGGAAGCTCAGTGAAAGACTGTGAAACTTCAGGAAAGCATCAGGGAGCTCTGGGGCCAGAGAAATCGTGACCAGCAACTACTATCACCAGAATTTTCCCTGCAAACTCTTCCATGTCTCTGATCACCAAATGAAGATTTCTGCCTTGCTGCTTTAGCTTATCTGGCAGTCCTTGTCCCAGGCAATGCACTTAGCTTCTTTTTAGCACACACAGTAAAATTCCATTTTGTTTGTGAAACATCTAGTTCTCCCAGCCTTCACTACTGCGCTTCTGCTGAGGCCACACTGTTTTACAGGTTTATAACCTCTGCAGTTTAGCACAGTCAGATTTACCAGATACCACGATGGGTAAAACTGCAGAGTCCAAAGGAAATTATGAGAATCTCAGTTGGAAAAAGAAATTGCAATTAACATAGGAGTTCTTTTTTCTCAGCTTAAGGAAGCAAGATATGCACCTGAGCATTTAGGTTTTAGAGGCTGTGGAAGCCAGGTTTACTGCTAAGTCTGACAGTACATCATTATGACTATGGGAGTAACTGAGTTACTGTAAATCACACCTTCTACTTACGTGACACTTCATGTATCATCAGATACATAGGAAGTTTTCTGTAGAAATCACAGGACTATGTGGTTAATAAACCCCAGGAACAAAACACAGATATTTATTTTTACTGGTTTTAAAAGCCTGAAAAATCCTTGTGCATGTTAAATTAATGAAGCATTGAAGTATCAGAACGGATACCAGGGAAATATATTTATGTACAATTATAAGAAATTAAAAAGCACAGATATTCAGCATATAATGAGGAAGAAAAACACATAAAAGAAAGTGCTGACAGTGCAAACTTCTGTGAGTAGAATGGTGGAAGAATAATATAAAACTCACTGAAAACCAGTACTTTTATGGAGCAAAAAATACTCCCCCAAGAGTAGTACTTCTGAGATAGTGGCTACAATGTACCATCCGAGGTCAGCTTAATGAAGGTGAGAGTAAATGAGTAGCTAATCGGACCTATAACTTCTGTAGCTTTATAGTTTTATATGACTTTTTCTCACTGGTTGAATTTTGTTAAAATTAAAATTGTACTTCATAAGTCTGAGAATTTGTTCTGATTTTCTTTCTTCTTTTTATGTCTACAGATTTTACACTTTTTTAAGTTTTACTTAAAAATTTTACTTTTTTTTAAGCAGTTTTTGTAGCTAACTGAGTTAATGCAAAACTTAGATAGTTTCAAAAGGTTTACAATATTGCTAATTTATTGTAGTTACATTAGTAGCCTCCTAAGGGATGGGGTCCCAGGTTATTTTCCCTTCTTTGGAAAACCAGCCCATCTCTCACCTCCTAATCCCTCTGGGACAGTCCCCCTGGGGCAGTGGTCCTGAGGAAGGGTCTCCTTTCCACACCCTCTGCTTTGCCTAGCAAAGGTTCATCAGGAAGAGAGATGACAGGAGAGGGTTTGGCTGCATGTCCCAGCAGCTGGATGCTTATCTTGGACATGAAAGTCATAAGCCTACTCCACAACTAGATACATAGATAGATAAATCGCTGCTCCAGGACTATATGTATTTTTTATACAGTCATTGCTTAAACCTTAAAAAGCTCAAAAATCATTAAAATAAAAGGCGCTGAATTCCCTTGCCTTACACTGAATCCCTTGCCCTAGGCTGCGGAGCCAGACTAGGTTTATGGTGTGTGTTTGAGGCAGGCAGGACCCCCAACCTTACGGCACGCAGATAAGGACATAGTGAAGCCCAGGTCCCCGCTGTGAGGGCACAGCCACCAGCCAGCACTGCCCTCAGCTGAGCCAAGTGCCTGGACATGTGGCTTTTGCCTGCAGCGCTGAACAACCTCACCTCCCACCCAGGGGCTGCTCTCGGCCGAGTAGCAACGGTTGCCGGCACCTCTGGCTTCCCAGGAGCAAGACTCTTCTGCAGGACCAGGTCTTGCAGTACAGCCCCTCGCAGCGGTGGTCTGGAGGCAGGGCACCGATGATCTCATCCTGTTCAGGAATTTCGATAAATCCCAATCTCTAGATGCCTAAATAGCTTTACTAATCTGATCAATGAATAAGGACGGCTTGCTGTCTGTACGAGTAACATAAAAGAACGCCGTCTCTTTGCATATTAACCATTATTGACTGTTCCTTGTCCTAACGTCCAAAATGCCCAACAGGAAAACCTGATGGGCCCAGGTTCACCCACCTAATTTCAGCTACCACTGTCCTCCTTGTCCTGGAAAGGAACAAGGAAAAGACCAGTTTTCTGATGTCAAACATGAGTGCTGTTGGAGGAGGAAAATTTTCAGGTGAGTCACTGAGGTTCCATAAAAACTAAGAAAGGAAAAAAATGTAACAGCAAATCCCTACAAGAATAGGTTTAATGATCTTGTTTCTCAGGCTATTCATAGACCATGTCATTAAAAACCCCAGACCGAGGCTCTGTTCCCCCAGCCCTCTCCTGGAGGCTCTCCTCTGCTTTCTGGTTCCTCTGTAAGGAGTATATATTTTGGTCGAGAAGAGTGCTGACACAGTGGCACCTACCAGCTGTCCAAATGCTGGCACGGGCACCTGGGCAAGCCAACAGCCCTCGAGCTCTGCAGCTTTGGCTGGGGGTCTGGCATGGATGGAGAGGCAGAGTAACTCACATCGGTTTAAAGGAGAAAAAGTTCTGCATTGATTCCCTGTTGGTTTTAATCACAAGCAGCATTGGCCTTCTTTTTTGCTTTCTCTTCCCTATCCCTTTTAAGCCCCATGCCACTCTCACTCTCATCATGGTCCCTACTGAGGCCCAGCACAGCTTGCAGTAAAACTTAACCTTTCAATTTTTCTCTGGCAATACAGTGGTTAAAATCTCAAACACCCAATCAGAAAGTCACACCAAAGGCTGGAAGCTTTTGAAGTTGTTGGCAGAACGCTGTGCTGGTAAGATGTGGTGGGTTCCCCTTGGTTGGCTGCCAGACACCCACCCAGCTGCTCTCTCAGTCCCTCTCCTCAGCAGGACAAGGGGAGTAAATACGATGGAAAAGCTTATGGATTGAGATAAAGACAGTTTAATAAGAAAAGCAAAAGCTGTGTGCAGAAGCAAAACAAAAAGGAATTTATTTTCTAGTTCCCATTAGCAGGCAGGTGTCCAGCCACCCCCTAGGAATTAGGGCCTCAGTACGTGTAGCAATTCCTTGGGAACACAAGCATTATAATCACAGTGTCTCTTCATTCTCCTCCTCTGCCTCAGCTTTTATTGCTGAGTACAATGTCACATGATACGGAATATCCCCTTGGTCAGCTGTCTCTCTCAGCCTCTTGCCCACTCCCAGTCTACTGGCCTTTTTTGGGTGAGAGGGTTGGAGAGACAGCTTTGATGCTGCGCGGTCACTCTCAGCAGTAGCCAAAACACTGGTGTCTTATCAGCACTGGTTTAGCCACAAATGCAAAGCCCAGCACCGTGCAGGCTGGTGTGACAAAAGCTAACTTCATCCCAACCAGACCCAGTAAGTAAGAGTTGAAAGAATCTAATTGTCTATATTAGAAAAGGGGGAAAAAAAACCAACCAAAACAAAAAAACCCTGCCTGTTCTATAAACAAGCCTAATACAGACTACCATACTCCCACAACTAATCCAACTTCATAGGTGGCTACTCTTCCAGCACCAATTACTTCACTTGCAATTTAGGCAATAAAGAACAACAAGCTCCATAGCTGAGATTTACACATCCTCTGTCATGGACACATGGAAGTTGAAAAAAAGATCTTTTATTAGTGGGATAATGGTTCTTCTTCGCTAATGTAGTACACTCAAAAATATAGCTGGATTGTTTTCCTCTCATTTTTTTATGCAACAACAATTACGAGCTGATGATATTTTCATTTTGGAAAGGATGTCCAATTGGAGAAATGATACTGAAAGGCTTAAACCCTACAGACTGTCACCAATTCCTTTTTTGCTCTGGAAGCATGAGTACCTGTAGAGCTGGATGAGCTGTAAAGGCGATTGGATGCTGTGCATTGGCTGTAGCCAGCTTGCCAGACAAGACCTCAGGAACGCTACCCCTGCTCTACGTGCTCAGATGTGTTTTTGCACTGGGAAGCTGCAGATGGGGCAAAATCCAGCACCTTCCCCTGGAAAGGGGGGAAAAAAAACCTCCTCTCATATGTAGTAAGTACTGAGAACTTTGGTCTTGGTATAAACTTAGCAAAGACAGGCACTATTTTCTAAACAGCAAAGCCTAGCTGAAGCCAGGTGGAGTACCAACAAGGAAAAATGGCTGAACAGGGAACGGGCCTGAAAACCATGGCGAGCAAGGCATGGTTTCACCTCACTTAGCACAGTCATGCTGGAAACACAGCACACCTACGTCCCACTGGGGCCACCGGAGAGGCACTTCTGAAAGCCACTCAGCCCTTACATTGGCGGACTTCCCTTTGGGGCTTGCCTATCGCTCTCCCTCAACGATGGAAACAGTCTAGCAGGGCAGCAGCGCTGCCCGGGGAGTCCATCTTGCTCCGGTACCTAATTTTAAGGCATGCCGAGTCAGAGCCAGTCCTCTGAGCAGTTTTTTTCTTGTGTTTAATTTCATCTTGATGACTAACAAATGAAAGCATAAGAGCCTTAAATTACAGCTAGTCTCCTTTGAACTTGGCTAATACTGGGCTCCGCAATGAGCAAAGAAATTACATGTGGATGGGTAGAGGAAAAGCAGCAGCTCAAATTGAGGGCACTGCACCAAGGGCACGCTACACTGCTACGACATTCGCACACTGCAAGCTAATCATTAAAAGTCTTCTTAATCATTTATCTTTTGTGGCCTTCTCAAAGTGGAATAAATGTTCATTCACTGCCTGGTAATAGCTGACAAAGTCCTGGATACTGGAACAAAGATTTCAGTCCTATTTAGTCATATTCTTGAAAGTTATTTATGCCTATTGTTGTTGTTGTTGTTGTTGTTGTTGTTGTTGTTGTTGTTGTTATTATTATTATTATTATTATTATTATTATTATTAACACAGCCCCATTAAGAAGCATGAAAATTGTTTACAAACTAAAGAAGCGGTAAATATGTCTGGGTGCAAAATTTATTAGTGAGAGGCTATTGCCTGATGTGACAGAGATTGGTGTAATTCCTAATTTTTCACACAAAACCTTGCTTCCAATAGGGAATTGTTGAAAATGTTGATAAATCTTTGCTATGATATATTTAAGGGCTGCTGGTGAACACTGCAAGACATAAATCACAGAAGGTGGCATTTTTAACTAGTAAATAAAAAGTAAATGAAAATATCAACACATTGATTTAGGGGGTGTTTGACAACAAGGACCTATGAGTGATTTTTTTTTTACTGGTAAGACCTCTAAATGGGAAACAACAAATACTGAAAGTCCATATTGCCACCCTGCATTTCTAAGGCAACACCCTGTCACCAAAACTTGAATTATGACTACCTCCAACTGAAAAAAATGACAGAATCTGGCCCACAGCATATATCAACATCCACTCTGCTCAACTATAAAAGAATCTGGAGGACAAAGCACAAAGTGGTTTGGAGGGATGGGATCAGATGACCTATTCAGAGAGCTTAGAGTCTGCCTTAAGCAAAGGAGAAATCTTACACTTATGTGAACAAAAGAAAACAAAGCAAATGAAAACAAAGTCGGGGATGTGCTGGCTGGAAAGCACCAAGCTCAAGCTGTAAACAGAAATAATAAGAAGCTGCAATTCGCCACTATCGGCAAGTAGTGCCCATATTATTTTTGGATGTGCAGGCTGAGAATTATCTAATCTAGAATTTCCCCTCCTACCAGTAAAATGCAGATTTGACTCAACATGCATAACCCTCAGAATGAGCAGTGTGATTTTTGCACGTGTTGCAAAATGGGGTGTAACAGCACAGGGTCAAGGTGCCCAAAGGTGACCAGCTCGAGCCTCCCTTTCTTTGCTGCTACCAGTGTTAAATGCTGGCGTGACACTGCTCTGCAGCCCCTCTCTGACACAGCTCCTCCCAGGACACGGGACTGTTGGGAGAGGAAGGCACAGGACAACATACTCATACCATCGCTTGGTCTGCACACATGGCCACAGCAGGTCTGGTTACAGTCAGCGGGCAGTCAAAACCTACCAAGGAAGACAATCATTTTTACTCTTTAAAGAGATGCAAGGCAACTTTCTCTAGTTTGGACTATGCACAACTGAATTTCCACTTTCTTAAAGTTCACTGCATTCTGCTGGAATGTATCCAAGCCACAGAAGTCGCTTCATGAACACCTTTGCCTTATGGGTTATTTAAGAAGTTTAGAAACAAATTTGAAATATTAGGCTTTTCTATCTTAAAGTTTGTTCTCAGGTCTCATACTTCCTATGTTAAGGAAGATGTTCCTCACTAGCAGGAACATCAGAAAGCATTTTCTAGAAGAAGAGTTACCTAGAACAGCTTAGCTTTTTAGTTCAATAGCCCCGTAAGCGTTAGACTAAGCCTAGATTTTCTGCCAGGAAACTCCTTATCTGAGAGTATGTGTATCCTGATATATATATTACATTCCAGAACCTAGAGTGAAAAGTAAAGTTTGCCCTTGTCTGTGGAAGAAGGTGGATTCCAGGCAAATTCCATGTTATTGCAGTTTTGAAACGGTCAAATCCTCACTTTTTCTACTGCCACGCATTGAATAAACCAGCTTTGTGGTTCAAAATCTAATTCTTCACATGGAGTGGTGAAGAATTGTGTGAGTGTGGATTCCCCTGGATGGAAAAAACTAATAAATCCCACATTTTTAGTAAGCCAGCCCAGATTTTTGCTGCACAGTCCTTTAATAGCACCAAGGAAGAGTATAAGGCCATTAAGTCAGTGGAACCGTATCTTCAGTTCTGTTTTCTTCATTTGGTTTAAATGGTGCTGCCAACATTTCTCCTTTTTAAAATAAACACAGATAGGCTTTTTTATTAGCACCGAGTTTCTAGCTGGGGGAAAGGATGGGGGAAAGTTAAATTGTGTTTTCTTCATTAGAATGTTGTTTGCATAATTACTGAGATTATGCAGCTGTTACTATCTGCAGGTGTTAAATGCTGGGCAAGACTTTTGTGTCACTACTATGAAAATTTTAAAAAGCAAATTTTTGTAGCAACTCCATGCACTTCTAAGTATTTTAGGTAAGCTTCCACTTCTGATTATTTTGGTCTACTTACGGGTTCACATGTTTGTAAAACTGAGTATCACACAACCAAAATACTTCTTGTACTATGACACAGTGGTCACAGCAGGAGAGCAATGGACATTAATTCCATCAATCTGTCCCTGAACAATGCATGACCTTTCTCTGCCTCTCCACACCCTTTGTAAAAAAGACTTTTAAGCTATCACCTCGAGAGGCTGTGACCTGGTTTGACCTCTTAGCATCTATAAGGCACAGCATAGTCCAGTGGAAGGCTCAGCAGGGCTAATTTATTCACGTGAACATTACAGGTTTGCTATTAGCCTGTGTGCTGAAGGAACAAGCCTAACGCAATCAGACAGTCTGCCTGTATGTCCATTTTTTTCTTAGCAACTTCTGAACACAGTGGGCAATTTCCAGTGGACTGAGGCAGTAGTAGTCTCAGCTGTACTTCGTAGGTACTTCATCAAGACAGGTCGTAAAGAAAAGGAGAGAAATCCTCTTAATTATCCCACAGAGGAACGGAAGGAAGAGTTCAGCCACTTTTTGTGTCCTTTGGTAGCTTTGCCTTGATTTTCTCAGTCTCCTTCATATCTATAGCTTTTAAAAAACACTGCGTATTGTCTCAGAAAGTTGCATCATGAACCCTGTCATTCACTTTTCCAAGCCTCCCAAAGGCCGTTTCTCCCCTCATTAGTTCATTTTAGCTCTGCTTAGAGCCACCTATTAAAGATGCTGTCTTGCCTCCCCTGCAAGGCCAGCCTCTGGGCTTCCCCCTCCACCTGATGGTCATAAGCTCCCCCCGTAACTCCAGCTCGGATGCCGATGACCGCTGCCATCTGAAACACACCATCGCTCCTGCCTTCTGCCCTTTGCTGAACAGCCCTGAGCTGGAGTCCTTGCCTCTCCCAGGACGGTCCTCCCTAAGGCTGGCAAGAAAGGAAATGAAAAGGTTTTATGGGTATTTCCATGGAAATGTTTGACTTACAGGCAAAACAAGAGATTTTTCTCTGAAAGTTTGGCTGTGAGTATTGCTGTGTTTCATGACAGCACTGATCCAGGAGCCTCTTGTTTCTGCTTCTGCTATGGTGTGAGCAGCCAGCTCAGATAATCCATCCCACAAAACAACCCAGTGCCCCACATGAAGAAGTCCTTGTACCCTGGCTGTGTGGTCATTTTCTAGAACTTGGCTTTTGACAACAAAAATCTGCATTTTGCAGTGAGGAGGTGGCATTTTTCATGAAATAGTATCATTTAGCAAAGCACAAACTTTCCGTCAATAACAGCTTACATTGTTTTACACCAATTTCCTAGTCCAAAAACCTTTCCCTTGGGTCATTTTGAGGGAAAAGCATAAGGATGCGTAGGAGCCCCGGGCACGCGCTGACAGACTGCTTCCAGCCTAACCCACTAACAGAGACGGCAGTACTTCAGAATGGTTTCACCCACCACCACTTGCTTTAATTGAGTAGATATCCAGAAAGGTTTTTTTTAAGATGCAGCAGTGGCCTCGTTTCACTGTATTTTGATTACACTGTGGGTGAGATTCCTCCATCCAAGTGCATAAGTGTGAATTAGGGTGGGGTTAGTGCCACTGTCAGCCAGGGCCACTTGAGATGCCTTCAGCTGATTCTCCAGAAGGACCTGGGTCTCCCACTGGTCCCATCCCATATCTGCCGGTGAAGGTATCTCAGATACCTGTACTGAGGGGCCTGAATGAAGCCCTTGAACTCCACTGAGTAGGAGAGGGCTTGGACACCTGGTTCGCAGCTGGGTGTCCACATGTACACATCTACCTACAAATTGCTAAACCTTAGAGCTGAAGCCCATACTATGCTTTTAGTCTGATGCTATTTAGACGCAGTCTGATGACACTGCTAATGCCCATGTTTGTGATGCTCTATCTGGGTGATGCTGGGGCCACAGGGCCCGATAGCAAATCACCGTCCGGCCTCTCTGGGGAGCCGAACTTTTCCTGGCGCTGCCGGAGAAGCACACACTGCACCAGCATGACGTGCAGATGCTGAGCTTCCCCTCTCCTCTTACTCCAGGTCTGCACCACACCTAATTTACACCCCTGACACTGATAAATTCCTCTCCCAAACAAGGTGCTCTCCAGGTGCTGATCTATTTGCTGCAGTATATTTTAGTCACAGCAAAACCCAAGGAACAGAATATGTCTTCTCTAACTCTGCCAGACAGTCATTTTGCATTTGGTGAGGGGCAATTTATAATGACTCTCAGCTGAGCTGAGAGCCAGCAAGTGTGGCAATCTGATTTCAGGCAGGGAAAGACTAAGGCGATGAGGGAGTACCTTATCACTTCAGAGCCTTAGGAAAATACCCAGGCACTTTCCAAGAAGAAGACCTTTGAAGTGGCTCACGCAGGCTGCTGACAGGTAACCTGACTTGGGCTCTTCACTCCCACACGTGGCTGGCATTGGCAGTGGTCCCACTATCCAGAGAGGCACATGTGGGAGGGGAGTCACCCTGGACCCCGAGCCCACCCAGGCATCGCCCTGCTCCTCCTGCCGCCACCTTACAGGGACCCAGCCCCAGCCTCCCACCCTGCTTTGGCTCTTTCTCCTTTGGCAGAATCTCATGAGCATCTCCTCCCCTGCCCCAGAACAATCAGCCTCGAATATTTTCTCTAACTTTTCATGCTCCCACCTAAGTTAATGGAAACACCATGTAAGTTAGAGGGAAGGTCAGAGCCCGTGGCAGGAATCCAGCCCCATGAGTGAACATGAGCTCTACAGCGTTTGGGTACCCAAGGACTCTTTTGCTTAAACCAATTGTTTTTGTATTGAGGCTTCATGAACAATGGAAAAAACAGCAATGGGTTCAGCCCACCCATGGTGTGTTTGGTACATCTCATCTTCCACACAGAGTCACCCTTATTGCTGTTTCATAATGTCAGAAATTGAATTTACTGTCAGGACATGGCAAGTAGATGAAGCGTGATTTGGAGGGGTGTGCTGGTTTTGGCTGGGATAGAGTTAATTTTCTTCATAGTAGCTGGTCTGAGGCTATGTTTTGGATTTGTGCTGGAAACAGTGTTGATGACACAGGGATGTTTTCATTATTGCTGAGCAGTGCTTACACAGAGTCAAGGCCTTTTCTGTTCCTCATACATCCCCACCAGCGAGCAGGCTGGGGGGGCACAAGGAGTTGGGAGGGGACACAGCTGGGACTGCTGACCCTAACTGACCCAAGGGATATTCCAGACCATATGATGTCATGCTCAGCATATAAAGCTGGGGGAAGAAGAAGGAACGGGGGAACATCGTCGTTTTGTCTTCCCAAGTCACCGTTAGGCATGATGGAGCCCTGCTTTCCTGGAGATGGCTGAACACCTGCCTGCCCATGGGAAGTGGTGAATGAATTCCTTGTTCTGCTTTGTGTGTGCAGCTTTTGTTTTCCTTATTAAACTCTCTTTATCTCAGCCCACAAGTTTTCTCACTTTCACCCTTCCGATTCTCTCCCCCATCCCACCAGGGGAGAGCGAGTGAGCAGCTGTGTGGGGCTGAGCTGCCGGCTGGGGTTAAACCACAACAAGGGGAGACTGAAGTGGCTCCATAAAGAGAGCTCTCGGGCTCAGAGGAAATCACCGGTGAGGTTCCTCAAGGAAATCAGGTTTGGAGCAATCTCGGGGAGTATCTCAGCAATGGCCTTCAGTCTGAATATAGGCACTTGCTTTTGGACATCAGCAACAGCTCAAACTTTCCATCATGAGCTCCTTAGAGGAATAAAAACTGCCTGGTAAAACTAATGTACAGGGTGCCGGTGAGCCTCATCCAGCACAGCACCCCACTTCTGCTCATCCCCCTTCACAAGGAGGAACATGAAATGCCCAGATCCCATGTGGCGTTGCCAGGAGGACCAGCGATGGGGACCCAGTTGGACAAGCGGAGACCCAGAGAGCCTGGTTGTTTATCCCACACAGGAGAGGCAGAGGGGGATGTGATTGCTTTCCTAGAAGTGCCTGCCAGAGGGCAGAGGAGCTCCTCACCCCAAAAGACAATGCTGGCACAAGGCTAAACACATATGAATAATTCAGTCTGGAAACTCAGTTGGATCAAGAGGGGAGATTCAGCGTCAGATTTCCCATAGGACAACAGGGGAAACAGTCTAAACTTCTTCTCAGCTGGAGCCTGCTGTGGTTATGAAAGCACAAGTGTGTCAGTGGGGTGAGCAGACAAGTGAGGATAGGCTGGCAGGAAAAGCCAGGATTTTTGAATGGAAAAAAATGAACGTTTTCAGGTGGAGAAGCCCTTCTTCAAGGCATTTTGTAGCATCAGGAGTGCTCTGCAAACTGGGGGGGCTGGCACAAGCAACACAGTGTGCAGCTTTGCCCGTTGCCAGTCTGCGCCGCATGCCCCTACCAGTGTCAGCATGTTACAGGCTAAGGATATCCCAGCAGTAAGATGACTACTTTTCTCTTCATGCACGCTTTCTTGCCTGTTTTAAATGCAAAATCACCAGGGATGAAACTTGCAACTATACCATTGTGGACGTTTCTGATGTCCCACATTGAATGTGCCCATTATCCTGTTTACATCCCCGACATTAAGCCAGCAAGATCCCCGGCGACCTATCATCTCCTGTGTGCAGTGCAGCATTTCTGCTTGCCTGTCACTCTGGTGTCTGAGTTTCTTTATCGTAGTATCTGCATATCTCTGCAGTGATACTTCGGTTGTGTGCCAGGCACAGCTCTGCCAGACCGCATGAAAAACAAAGCCCTCCCAGCCTTTCTCCAGACTGAAGAGTAGTCCTGAAAATTTCTGAAAGAGAATAAGGATGTAACTTGCTTCTAATAGAAATTGCATTGTTTCAAATTGCTCGTGGATAATTTATGTGCTGAAGGAAAAAATGTTCAGATCCTCAGATATTTAATATGAATTTTGTATCTATATAACATCATAAGGACCTATATATTGAATAAATAAAGCGTGGGCAGGGCTAGTCATGATTTAATCCCACAAAATTATGTCATGATTAAATCACTAAATTATTAGTCATTATTAAATCCTACTAATCCCTGCAGTGCAGGAACATTAGTGAGACCAGCTAAAGCTTGCCTCCTCCACCCTTAGAGGTGCCCATCCACCCCTGTCGCCCACCCTAACGCTGTGTGCCAGGTACAGCGGTGCGAGGCTGGAGGGCTGCTGCCAGCACAGCTCCCACAGTAACACCCTCCTCCAGGTTTACAGCAAATTCTGTCCCCTGCCACCTTTATAAAAATAAACCGCTCTCACTCTTATTCCCAAGTGGAAATGTTCTTCTGAGGCGTCATATTTCATTTTTAAGTAATAGCCTGTGGTGGCTTTTTCCAAGGGCCCTTTCCTGCCTGGGAGTGGTTTTATTTGATGGGTGAACAGTGACATCTGCTGGGAAAGTCCCTGGGAGGAGGACGAGGCTCCCGGGGTGCCCAGCACCCCTGCATCTCTTCATCTCTACATCCCTGCATCCCTGCTCCCCTGCTTCCCTGCACTCCTCCCTCCCCTCCTTCCCCTGCCATCAGGGGCGGATGGGGCTCTTCCACCAGCCACAGGGCACGTTAGCTGCACGCCATTCATTCTGGATAGGCACAATTAAGCCTATAAAATAATTACCTATCTGACTGTATCAATGAGCAATTGATAAAATTTGCTAGGTTCATATTTATTTTTTTATTGCTTTTTCAAGTGCTAAAGGTTGCATAGTTTGGGGGGGGGGGGGGACGGGGACACATGGTGGCATGCAGTGTCTGAGCGATCGGAGCCTCTATCCATGTGTCTCGCTGAGCATTTTGCTCCTTCATCTCTCTCCCACTCAGCACTGCTCTGATTTCCCCACTGCCTCCCCTGTTATACTATATTTACAATAAGGCTTATTTGAAACTGGAATGCCCTGGCAGAATTGCCAGCAGTAACTGGCGGCGATGGCTGTGTTACTCCGGGCTCCAGGGTGCCTCTTCAGACAGAGTGCAGCATGTGTCTGATGTCCCATATAAAAGGCACAACATTACACTCTCTTTACAATTTCCCCTCTCAGAGAAAGAGCTCTACATTAGGAAAAGTACAATCTGCTACTTTGAGTGAAGCACTGGGCCTGTGATGTGGCAAGCTGTGTATTTCCTTGGCTTCTTTGAGGTATTAGTGATACACATCCAAAATACTGCTATGAAGTTAAAATGCATAAATGCAGGATCCAGACACCATATAGGACCTTCATTATGGTCAGCAGCCCTTTGACTGTATGGTGGTGGTTAGGTGATTTTGCAAGATCTCTGTCTCCCAGTTCGCCCTTTTATTTCTGAAGTGCCCAAGGACAGAGGCGTGTGGGCACAAGCCCAGCGCTAGGCACAGAAATACACCTTGTACGTATCATTTAACTATTCTGACCCAGTTTTCCTATGTTATTGGTAACACAAGAGCTATTGTCATTTGAGTATCAGCTCATGCTGATCATTATGTAACTTTAAAAAAGAAAATCACTTATGGCTTGAGCCTAAGCACATCCTGCTGCAGGGAAACTGGGCTGCTCACTGAACTGGGCTGTTCCTTCTGGCATAGAAACACCATGGTGCAAGAAGCGCTCAGCTGGAGGAAGAGGAAAATGCAGTGCACCTGAACTTGCTTCACTGCAGGAACACACAGGGTACTAGCAGCTAAGCCCAAATTTGCTCTCAGCTCAAGCTGTCTTGCTCCCATCATCCAGCCCTTCCTCTCTGGAGGTTCCTGCACTCCCTGTCCTCCCATCCCAAGGCCCAGCTCCCCCCTTCACAATCCCAGCAGGGATTTCTGATCCACAGCTCCCATGCCTCAGCCACTCCTCCCTGAGAGCCCTGCTAACCTCACCCCATTAAAATATTTCAAGGAATCATGTTTCTTTCCCTCTTCTGCATGTGCCTGCTGCCCAGGGAAACATGGTCCAAAATAAATACACTGTTCAAAGAGAAAAGAAGGCCTTACCAAGTGCATAACTCAGCAAGTAATTTATATACTTCCCTCTGCAAAATCAAATAATGCCTTACAAAACTCAGGGTGTGAAGCTGGAGCTGTTCGCCAGGACATAAATCGCAGGAGCAGAAGAAGAAGCAATGGCAGGTTGTGCGCATGTGCCACATGGGCAATTGCTACCTTGCGGCTCTCTCCCACACCTGAGCACGCTTGTGTTCGGCACCCCTGGCTGAAGATGGATGCCATCCCCTGGCACCTGGGAGCTAAAGCAAGTGGCAGATGCTCCCTGAGGCCGAGGAGGAAGAAGCAGGCAATCCCCCATGGGCTCCCCTGTGGAGGACTCGAGCAGTGTGCCGCTGCCAGCCCTGGAGGACTACAGCCTTTCCCAGCACGCATATGCTTCGTCCAGCTATATGTATATAGATAATGTATCCAGAATGATGCTCTATCCCCGTGCTGCTGTCCACCTCTGTCCCACGCTGGTTGGGTTCATTGCATAGGGTGTTGCTCATGAGGCTCTGGTCTTGTGGAAGATACAGGCAAAGCACCAATTTTAAGTAAGAGTTTTCTGGGGAAGGTAGCTCTGAATGACTCTGCCCATTGTAGGCTCCAAGCTTTGTGACTTGGAGATCTGATTACATAGACAACCTACTTTCCTGCTCTGTTTATCAAAACCCAAGCTAAAGAAAGACCCGGCGATGTCTTAAGAAAGCTGAGACATCCTCAGGGAAGCTACTGAGAAAGGTCTGCAAAGAGGCAAACACCACAAGGTGGGGTGAAATGTCCAAAGTTGGGGAGAAGCAAGTGGGAAGCAAGTGAGCAAGCCTTTGGGAGAGGCAGAGAGATGGAGTGGAGAGGAAGACCTTGGAGACACTGGGGAAGAGAGAGGCTGTGAAGGAAAGAAATACCGAAACTGGGACCAGTCTAAAAGCTTATTTTTTATTTTCTTAACTTGGCAGGGGGCTTTTCACCTGAAATTGCACATGAAACTATAATTTTCAGCTGGGAAAAAAAAAACAACCTAACAACAAAAAAAACCATCTGGCTTTCTGTTTGTGATTTGGAGAAGGAAATCAAAGATTTCCAAAGAAATCAAAGTAAAACTTTGCAAAAGATTCTTTGGAAAAAAATTTCATTTTCATATTACTCCTCTGTGACTCTTCCCACATAGCTGAGCACACTCATGTGAATCACCAGTTTACTCAGAAGAGTAAACACCCAGCTCACAGAACTGAGAGAGAAAGCTGGGAGAGCCAGAGCCACAGCCTTGCTTGGTTTAGACCACAGAGCTGGAGCTGCCATGGGGGGTGTCAGGAAGCCCTTTCACACTCATGCACTGATACAGGGGAAAATCTGATAGGGACTCACAAGGAAAAGACAACTGAACAAAGTGACTAAGAAAGCACCAGTAAATACATGGTTTTGCACAGGCAGGACTAGCTGCTCTTGCTGCAAAGCAGTCACCACGCATCTGCTAGGCAAAAGCTGGAGTTTAAAGCAAGCAGAACGCTTGCTAAACAGCCTTGCACCAAGAAGGAGGCTGAGTAACTGAGCCCCAAAGAACTGTATATGTATGCATGTGTTTGGGTGTGCGTTCCAATTTAGCATACTGGCAATAGAACTACTGCCAAGCAGTCAAAATCTCCAAGTTAGCACCAAAAAAATGAGGTTCAAAAAACAGCCTGGGGAGTCTTTCTGCAATTTTGTGCCATTCCCATATATACCTTCTTCATATTTTTCAAGCTTTTCCCACCAGCTAGGCAGGGTCGACTCTCTTTCTTACACTGAAACAAGAGATATTCACATGTTTCCTTTTATTCTAGCAGCTTTATAAAGACTGAGCACTGCAAGCTGGTGACCAGAGAGTAAGAAATGGCAGGCTTTACTCCTTCTTAGAGCAGGAGTAACTTCACCAAAGGACCAGAGAGAGACAGAAGCAATAAACAGTGTCCTCTGATCACAGACAAGAAGGAAACCCAAAGCAACATCATGACGAAAGTGAAGTGGAAGGATAAAATGCTGCACTTCTGAAACATGGTTGAAATAGGGACTAAATGTTTCTCCTCTGTCATAATTAGCAGCTCCTGAAGAGAAACCCCTGGCCAGCCTCTCCAGGCTATGTTGTGAAAGGAGCAACCTCTAAGGATTTACATGAGGCTGCTGTGCTATCTGCAGAATCCCAGGTGTGTCTAACTTTCAATACAGCTTGGTCATGTTCTATTTTATGTTCTGCTTCAGCATGTTTGAAGTCCAGAAACTAGGAATAAAAGTATATATGCTGGGATTGTAACAGACTCGCTCTCTCCTCTAAATTTCAGAGCTACTCTACTGCTGATAAGCACTCAGGAGACTGCTTGGTTGAAGTAAAAGCTCAAAGGTTTTTTTAAAATCTGTAAGCGCTATCTGTACTCACACCGAGTGTCCTTATCCATAGTTCACCATACTAAGAATACCTTGTCCCTTGAGTATTGTCCCTAATAGTAGCTTGATGTGAGTCCTACCCATGACACCTTCATTGCTCCCAAGGGGTTGCATTCTCCAAGTTCACCATGACAAATAATGCAAAACAAGCCTTGAAAGCACAGAAGGAAAAGCTTCCCAGCACGTCCAGCTAGCATAGATGCAGCACAGGCATGATGCTTCTGCGATCTTCCCAGCTACAAGCATCTCAGCTCTGCCTCTCAGTGTACTACACTCAGCTCTACGGCCCTCTGAAATACAGGGATTTTATTCTTCCCACAAAGAGAGGTTAGATAATGAGCTGCAGTCATACAGTGACTTACTCCCACTGTGACAACTGCTGTTAGAAACATTAACCCTGTCTGAGCAGACTGGATAAAGGGAAACAAGGTAAGTAATGGCAAGGCATGGAGTCAAGCGTGGCTTTTGCACTAACGAGTTCATTTTCTCCCTCTCCTCTCTTCTGCAGTCTCCTTTCATAAGGGAATGGCCTGGCTGGGCTGGCTTTCTTCTTTTCAAAGTGGAGTTTCTCTGTTGTTGACATCCAAGCTGCTTTTTTTCCCCTTAAACTATGGGGCCAACGCGCACAGAACGTACTAAAGGAGTGGCAAACACTCTCCATTTTCTTCTTGACCTAACTTCAGAAGTAAGAGCAGGCACAAGGAGGTGCGTTGGTATCAGCATCTGAGACCTGATAACCTGCTGGGAAGGGAAGGGAAGGGAAGGGAAGGGAAGGGAAGGGAAAGGAAGGGA
>VYZV01014838.1:22969-39218 GCA_013401275.1 Pandion haliaetus | reverse complement strand
CACTGGTAAACGAAGAGACCCCTGAACTGGAGCCCATATACTATGATAAGCCTTAAACCTAATAGCAGTGAAGTTAACAAATGTCGGAGAAAAAGGTCTGAGAGGAAAGATGATCCCTGCAGGTCTTTCAAGCTGCTCACCCCAACATATGGGAATAACAGAGCCAAACTCGAATTTTCCAAGAGCTATTATGTTCATCCCAAGCCTCTCAAAGGGAAAACTGCTCTTACACACATTACCCTAGAAAATGTTATTCACATTGTCCTGAAGGAATGCCCAAAAAGCCAAGGCAGGAATTAGATCTCCATGCCTACATAGGTCTTAGTCATTTTTTTTCTCAGTTGGCAGGATTTTCTGATGTCTTAGATGTGAGCCAATGATAAGTGATTTTTTTGTGATGTAGACTATAACTCCCACTGTAATCACATACTTGGAATGAAAAAGAAGTGTTTTTAAAGAAAAACAGAAAAACTTTTGTGACAGTCGACAAATTATAGTCAATGTCTCAAACATTCGTTAAAGAACTTTGGTGGAAAAGATGCCTCTGTAAAAACGCTGGAGTTGTGTGAACAGGACAATGTGGCCGGAGGAGAGGGCCCCGCAGAGGGTGGGACCGCACTTCTCCAAAGCCACAGTTCCTTATCTTAAGTGACCATGAGAAAGAGCACAGCGTATGCGCCTGGAGGATGGGACTGTGCTTCTATCTTAAGCGGTCATGCCAGCAGGGAAAGAGAGGCAACTCCCCAGTGAACCCCCCCCAAAGCTCACTGACCAATTCCAGAGAACTCCGGGAACGTGAACTGCGCGTGACGAGACCACTGACTAACACACTATAAAAGAAGGAAGAACGAGTGCTCGGCGCGCACTCTCCAGAACTGGATCTCTACGCTGGCTGGACCGATGCTGGACCCAGGACTGGTGAAACCCTTTTCCTCTCTCTTTTTCTTTTCTTTCTCTCTTTCTTTCTGTCTTTCTTTCTCTCTCTCTCTTTTTCCTCTCTTCTCCCCTCTCTTTTCCACAGTTCCTACACCTCAGCCTTTGAAACATAAACCGTTGACCAAGTCTGAAACTAGGAGTGGATCTAGCCACCTCTGGGCTCCTCTTTGAGAAGGAGTTCAGAAAGCAAGGGGGTCTGCTCTGAACCTCGTGACTCAACGGGAGGGATCCCCTCCTGACACAGTTTCATGTTCCTTTTTCTACACTTCCCTTCTCTTTTTAAACAGTGGCTTAATGACATGATGCAAGGTTCATATTGATAAATTCACTTGTACTTGGGCAAGGTTAGCTAGGTTGAATAAATGTTGATTGGTGTTTGAACTCCCCCGGTGTCGTTTCACCTTAATTCTGACAAAGGAAATCCACAAACCTGGGTCGCTCCAACTTTGGGACACGACAACTTTTAATATAAATAATCTGACAGCCATGAAGTAGGAGGGATCTTAGTCCACCTAACCTACTACTATCAGGCCCAGGTGTTCAGGTATTTCCCATATCCCTCTTCCATGGAAAAACTGTCATAAGCTGGGACACCGGCAGCTGTTGTGTCCTGTGAAAAATATTCTAACATCATTCATTTTACCTCCACTAGTCAGTGTTGTGTAGCCATCAAACCAGCTAGTATTGGTTTGGTTGGGGTTTTCTTCCCTTAGCCACAGCCAAAGAGCCTTGCAGGGGCCTGCTTCCAAGCCTTACTACAGCTGGCAGATCCCCGCCTACGGACACTGAATTAACATCAACCCTGAGATGTGTCCATGAGATTCTCTGCATTCAAATAACCATTTTTTATCAGAAGCATGCCTCACTGGAAAATGCCTGGCCAGCTGAAGGGAAGCACATGACCATTGCCATCCTTTGTCCCATCACTCTAAGCTCCTTCATTACTACTATCTTAAAAGCCCAAATGTGCTATGTTTTTCTTTTCCCACTCTTCAGTCTTGTGTATGACATCAGTCAACAATACACAGAGAAATTCTTTTTTAAATAATGTGGTGTATACTCATCCCAATATAATCCCATTATAACTGACACTGAATCATTGTTCCACAAACAGGGAATCACAGGAAGTAGCAGGGGCTTAAATAGTCCCAGCATCCAATGATTTTTAAAATTCCTAAAGTCTGAGTCACATTACCCCATGGCTTACCAGAGGAGCAAAACTGGAACGTCCATGAGATGTCTGCTTGACGTGATACACTCTTTAAGTATTTAAACATCAGCTTAATGTAGTGCTTCAGCTAGAGAGTGAGGAAAGCTGTTATTTAAATACTGATTAAAGGTTTTGTCTGGTCTCAAGAATTAACTCCAGAAGTAACCACCAAAGCCTACCTCTTCTGTTGAAAGTTGGCATGTTTTGACCGCCAGAGCCATCCAGCTCCTGGTTAAGGTGGAGTAGAGCATTTGCAATTTCTAACATGGCCTTAGGGGGCAATTGAGTGCTGGGATAAATTTTGTACTGGGGGAAAGCAGTTTTACAATCCAGAAAACAGAGCTGATCCAACAAAATGTGGTTAGTTAACTATAGCACTGTAATAGAGCTACTTTATCTTTAATACGCAAAGTGTGTGTATGTAATTACATCATTTAGAATATCAACTACCTGTGCAGTGCAAAACTACTGCTCTCAATTGCTTAATTAAAATACAACTCAGCTAATATGTATGTGGTTTGTCTGCTCTCCAGTGCATGGACCTACTCCCTGAACAGACAAATATGCACAGGAGATAGGGCCAAATTTCCCCAGGTCTTTTACAGAGCAAAAATGCCAAACAGGCTGTATTTTCATCCACTGATATATGTACATAAATATACTGGCATGTCTCCAATGCTAAGTGAAGTCTCTAAGAGCTTTCTGTCGAATTTGGTGAGCTCCCCGTTGAGTCACTTACCACTCCTCTGTCAGTAACCACAGCTCTAAACCAGGGATAGTAAGAAAGCATTGCTTACCTGTACAAAGCAGAACATCTTTAAGGTATGACAAAACATATCATTGTGTTTATCCATTATTGTTGTTCTCAGTTACCAATGTGGGGTGGCTGAGGCACAGAGAGAGGTTCAGTGAGTTACCAGGACTTAGCTAGAGCTATAGTTTCGAACCAGTGATGTGGGCTTCAGAGGTGAGGAATGAGCATATTACACCTTGGCCCAGTGCCCAAGCTAGCAGACCCACCAGTCCAGTGCAGGCTCCACAGTGACTTGTTGGGCTCAGGGACATGGCTATGAAAACTGGGAGTCACTGCTCCAGTGGAGCTTAGGGACCTGTAGGTCCGTGTGTCAGAAGACCTTAAGCCTAAGGGGGTTATTATGGTTTTAAAAAATCATAATTTATTTACCTCACTAAAAAAACCACTGGTATTTCAAGATGTTATTATCTGAAGTCAGGTTTTCAGCAGAGAGATTTTTTTTTTTTCCTCTTAAACAACTCAAATTCTTCTCTTCTTTCTTTTGACACCACAACAAGGGATGACATGTGTTACGCTAGTCTGGATCTACACATGGCCAAAAGGCACATGTATTTTGACCAGCCACCTGCCATCTACAAGCATGGATAATAGTCCATTTCTCTCCCGTACTGTTTTTGGATGTCCTTCCCTACCCAATCACCAAACGACAGACTGATTGACAAACAGGCTTTTCACTGGAAAGTGAGATTAAAAACTATTTCACCAAGCACTGTGTAGTCTTAAACTCCAAAGACAGCTTGGAGTTGCTCTGCTAAATTTTCAGGCTATCTGTCAGCCGGGGCCAATCATAGCCCAAAGTTAGGGAGAAGAACAGCAATTTCAGAAATTAGCAAGCAAGAGTTGCCTCTGACACCCAAAAGGAAATACCAACTAGACACACGCTGCCTGATCCTTATCCCCAAAAATATTTGAACCCCTCACTCTGGACAGTATTCCCAGCCAAGATATTTCTGCTAGAGTTATGCATATAACCCAGGTCAGCCTTTTCCCATGAAAAAACAGGGAGGAAAAAGGACTTTTCACAACCTGTTTAGCAAATAGACAAGTGGTCTTTCGTCTGATCTATTTAGTTTTGAGTCTCTCTCTTACTGACACACGGCTCAACACAACAAATGAAATCTTCATTGGAAGAAAGGTTCAAAACTGGTTTGCGCAGACCTGAGGTTCATACTGGAAGCCAAAGGCAGAGGCAGATTCACCTCCCTTCGCTCACCTCCCTCTCTCCCTTCCTCCCTCATCCAGGAGCGCAACTGAGGGAGAATTTATCCCACGATAATCTGTTGGTTCTCACCAAAAGAATCAGTAAACACAAGAATTTTGAATGAAGGAAATGAAGCAGAACACTGATTTTAAAACAGAGAAATGCCCCAACTGCTCACAGGTGCAAAAGGGTACTTGGATAAGTTCATTCTTGCCCTTTCCTGGCTCTTTTTTTGCATGAGAGCTGATGTGGCAGATGTGTTGTGGGAAGACCCAGAAGCTGGAGTGACTTGGTTTGCAGGAAAGATGGTCTATTCTGAGAATCCCCAGGGGCTTGGATAGGAGTAGGAGCCTGATTAGCTCAGCAGGCTCCCCATGCTTGCACCTAATCCCAAAGTAGCTCCAGGCAACCCAGGGTTGTTTCGGGCAGGTACAGACAAACCTGGACCAGGTCCACCCACTGGGGTGCTGGGACTGGAAGGACCGGAGCACGGTGTGGATGGAAGCAGGCTCAGAGATGCTAGATAACTGCATTAACCTGGAGTTGAACCTGAGGTCTGCTCCAAAAATACTTGGCTTTGCTCTGTACTAACACAGGTTTATGGCTTCCAGAGCTAAGCCGGTAAATCCTTATGGGGCGGGACACTTTGCAGATTGAAAAACTCAGATCTCCAGCAGTTTGGGAATCTCTTTGCTGTATTCTGTCTCACACTGTAGGTGCCCAGAAACTGAGACAAGGTTTTGAGCAATGCCTAAATTGTGAAGGTAGCCCCAGAAAATGACTTGCTGAGTAAGAGCCGTGCAGCCCAACTGGCATTTTACAGGGGTGTATGTAGGGAAGGGACATTTTAAGGCAAGTCCAAGAGGGCAGTTGTTTTCATCCTGATACTGCTCAACTGTGGGACTGCTGAGCATTTTCTATAACATTATCTGAGCAGAGGCCAGGATCCACCAAGATTAATATAGCTTGTTTCTTGGCTTTTCTGAACCACGGCTTAATGAAATAAATTGGAATAGATTGGACAGAGTTGGCTAAGTGCCCAACTCAAGCCTGTCGTCGCTGGGGGAAGAGTAGCATGCATCAGTATGAGAGGCTACAGGCTTTTGCTGCCAAGGGTTCTGTTATATCACTCCTGATTTATGGGTGTCAGACTTAGTAGGTGTCTGACTCTGCAGCTCCATCTCTTGGCAAACATCAGGTAACAAACATACTGCAAAGGCTCTTCGTACTTCAGGCAGAGATGCGTGACAAATACTTTTCAGTGCAAAATACTCCTCACTTCCTTAGCAATAATGGAGGGACATAACTCTCACCTAAAATAGAAAAGGGAATTCTCTTGTGTATTTCCTTCAGTGTTTGTTATGTTATCAACTGTTGCCCTGGAAACGGAGTCCCCAAGTCAGAAACAGGCAATTCAGAGAGAAGAAACTGGGCTTTCTGGGGTTTTTTCCCAAATGTTTTAAAAAAACATAATTAAATTTTTAAATCTGCTACTATTTTTCGGTCATGAGAATCACTTAAGCAATTCCTGGATAAGCATTTTTATTTAAAAAAAAAAAGGTTGGAATCTTCTTTCCCGATCAGCCAATTTGCCCCTGTGGTGGCTGATGTAATCATGAAATACACAGCTACACTGTTCTCCTTGTTTGTAGGTCAGTATGTCTAATGAAAAAGAAAAGCCCCCAAATTATCGATCAATTATTATTATTATTCGCTGCACCATGGCCTTCTGCAGCCTGCATGATGAATGAGCTGATCAGTGCCTGTGCTTCCGAGTGAACCTCAGTGATTTATTCTAGTTGATTAAGTGGTTTTGCCATAAGTAGAGACTAGTCAAGCCAAATATTTTCAGACTCACTAATAAATCATGGTAATGCCTTGATCTGACCTGGATTTAAAGTATTTTAAAAATGGACAATACTAAAAAGTACAAGATAACTCAACTTATCTTGTAACAACTACAGATAAACTCAGGCTCTGGGAATGGACACGAATAAAATGCAGATAGAAAACAGTCTTGGGCAGTCAAGTGACAAAAGATTTTCACTGAGAAAGTTTGAAAATGAATAAAGAAATGGGAGAGTGAAAATGGTGGAAGGCAAAAACTTTTAAGTAAACCGAGAGGAGCTTGGATGAGATACCAGCAAAGCAAGATGCCATCACAGATGAGTGCAGCATTTTCAAACACAAGATGGTGCCTTCTGAGAAGAAGAATATGAACTACATCTTCTGGCTTCTAAATTTAACTGTCAAGAGTCACAAAAACACTTGGGTGTTACTGTAGGCATTTTGTTGGAGATGTCTTGCAGGGCTAAAAAAAGGAATAGTTAGGGAGGAAAAAGAATGGAACAGAGAAGTGATACTGAAAATACTTTTTATTACCCCACCTTAGTGCATCATGATCAGTTCTGGATACCTTGAGAAGGTCAAAGCAGAAATGAAATTAGTTCAGAAATTACAATGAAAATAATTAGAGGCACGAAAAACTTCTAGATGAATAGTAAAATCAAACCTGTTCACTTCAGAGAAGGGAAAAGATAAAGGTGTTCAAAATAATGAATGGCACCAAGAAAGCGAGCCCTGCTCATCATTTGCCATCATACATGAGCAGGAGGGCATCTGCTGAAAATGAAAGGCAAAGGGTGAAAAGCAATTGTTTCCACAGCATACGACGGCCTGGTGCAGTTCCTTCCCACTGGAGGCAACCGAGGACAGGAGTTTTGTAAATTAAAAGGGAATGGAAATGTGCGTGGAAAAAAAAGAATACGTTAAGTGCTAAAAATAAAGTTGTGATTTGATTTTAATGGAGCTTATCTTCCAGTGTATGCTGCAGGACATAAAGCAGTCTTTGAGGGTGGGCAAGAGGAAACTTTTTCCCCTCAGATGATATTCTTTTTAAATACCTTGCTCCAGCATTTCTCAGACCTTTTACTGCTGGACCCAGCACTTCCCACTGTCCCAGAGAGGATGCTGGAGCAAATGCAGAACTGGCTGGTTATGGAGCAGCACGTCCTGTTCTACTGCACCAGCAAATACAAAAAAGCAGGGAGAAGCTAAATGTAGCCACAGGGAGACAAAAAGAGACGGAGTTTGCAAGAGTGCAAAAATGAAAACCAGCCCCATAGTTCAGTTCAGTTCCTAAACAGCAAAACTTTCAGAGAGTGATGCTCCTGCTTGGAAACTAGCAGGGGAAAACAGACAGAAGCTTTGAGCACAGGGTTTTCAGGAAAGATTATTAATCTGACACAAGCCACCAAGATAAAATTTCACCGCCTGTGCAACGCAGAAGATCCATGAGTAACCCAGGAAGCACCGAGGGCAGCAGGAGATGGCAGTTGTCCCAGTGAAAACTGAAGATGGTGTCTTTGCTCCTGTGGAGGAACACAGATACCCTGTATTTCCCTAACCGGTCTCACTTTCAGCCTTGTATGGTCCCACATGGTAACTCATACTCACTCAATTTATTGCTTTTATTGACAGTTTCCTGTGTTGTGAAACACTGTCAGAACAGATACATTCATTTCATTTTTTCTTAGTGGCTTGACTAAAACTCAATCTTTTTTGGCCTTTTTTGAAAATATGAAGCAGAAAAATAGGACCAGTTTTGGCATATGCACCATATCCCACTTCTTTCAGCATATTCTGTATTAAAATTTTCAGTAAGGCCCACTGCATTGCTCTCAGGGATTTTATGAACAAGCAGGGTTGCTTTACCACTTTTGGAGATGCCAAGCAGGAGTCCCTCTCTCTCCACTGCCTATTGAGGGATTTGAGGTGGGCCAGATGCCCAACCTATAAACAAACGTTTGTGACCAAAAAGAAATGGAATACAACACACACAAGTTTTCAGTATTTCAGAAAAGTTTCACCTTCTTCCTTGTTTTAGCTTGTTTTTAGAGATGTTCTGTCTCTTCCAAAATAGCAAAGGTTCTGAAGTCTGCTATGACTTGAATTTAAAATGCAACAGATATTCCTTTGTGTGTGCAGATGGCAGTTTCTAGCATTAGTTCTGCCCCACGGTTCTTATTTTTGTGCTATTTTAACTCTGCTTCTTTCACCTGATCTAATGTGGCATCCTCTCCAGCTAGTGTGGTTAATTACACAGTCACTCTGCTTGAAGAGTTAAGCATGACAGAAATTTTTACACAACTAATTTTTTCTTGGGCAGCATTTTCCAAAAGCCCAGGTGAAAAGATTCACTTGATGCCTCTATCCATGCATTATGTGTGTTTCTTTTTGCTTAGTAACTTGAAATTCCATTGCATATAAAGTCATTCATTTGCGAGTAGTTTTCCTTTCCTTTAAAGATATGTAAATCATTACTTGCTGGAAGTTCTTTCTTCTATAAAGGACAAGCTACTGTTTTGAGCATCATGCACTCTCTCTGAGATTTTCCCCATTTCTGTGCAAGAGTTCGTCCTCTGAGCACAGCCAAAGGGGAGAGTGGGGCAGAGCAGCAGGGGAACACAGCCAAGTATGGCCTGGGAACAATTTCACACACCTCTTTCCTTCGGTCCCCCAACACATACTGACAGAAACAGATATGGCTGGAACACCATCAACCTGATCTGCTCTTTAATTTTTATTTTTTTGTATAGAGGGGCTGTTCCGGTACACAGAAAGTTGATGAGGTTTTGCAATAAGCAATATGAGCTTTGAACCAGTTCTTAGAATGCTCATTAGAGCATTTAAATACATACAGAGAGAGTTTGCTGTCCAGCACGGGGCAGGGAATATTAACCAGCTGAAATACTTATTCACAGACCTTTCACAATCTGGTTCTGTGTCTGCATAACACTTCTCAAGCCAATCAGACATAGGTACAAGGATTTCAGTGAAAAAAACCTGTAAAGTCAAAAGTCTTTAAGCAGCTCAGAGTGTATAAAACTTTTTGAACATATGATGAAAGTCAGTGAAACAGAAAGGGCAAGCTTGTCTGTGTGATCATCTCCAGCTCAAGCTTCTCTGCTGATGCCAGGGGGATACAGTGTAAATATAAAACAAAAAAATAAGAAACAGGATGAGTCTGGTATCTTCAGCCTCCGGAATGGCATCGGCTGGAATTGCACAGGTGCTCTCATATCACTTGGTTCTGCACTCCTGCTCCCTGTAACAGATTATGCGCTTTCCTGCATTTTTCGAAGTTCAGCTGAGATGGGCAGCTTGAGTTAAAAACTTAATCCAGGGAAGACCAAAGCAATTGTGGCAGAGTGTAGACGTGTGTGAAACCTGAAAGAAAAAGCAGAATTAAGATCCCTTCCATCACTGCTCATCTTTAGGCTTGCCCTGCAGGCACCCCACCCAAAGACTTGCAGTTTGCCTTGGACACACAGGTAACACCAGGGGAAAAAAACTTCCTTCCCTGCCCACGCCTTTACAAGTAGCAACTCTTCCAGCCAGACAGCTTTGTTTCTGTGTCAATAAATACAGCTCAGCAGTTAGGGGACTGTGTATCTTGCGGACTAAGACTTCAGCAAAACCCCCTCTCATCTGAAGGAAATTAATTTGCTTTGCCAAGCCAACTTGACTTGACTTTTCTAAAATAGAAAAATAGAACAGCTAAGCCAGAATGTAAATTTATGAAGTGACTTGGAGAAACTAAAAAGTACTTTTGAAAACAAGAAGGAAAATACAAAGAGGGAAAATTATAATGTACCAATTAGAGTGGAATGTGAGTCGTCCATGCTAATGCAGGATTCTTTTTATTTTGTTTTCCAGGAGAGTCTTCAAAAATACTGAAATTTAGCATCAGCACCTCAAACTGGCAACAAGAACGACAACAATAATAATAACCCACCACATTTCAAATAGGCAAGAGAAAAGCTAGGTCTTTTAGGTTTTATTCACTCTCTTAATAGCTTGTATCCATTAAAATTCATAGACATTTCAATGGGATCATAGCTTCACTGCATTTTTGAAAATCAGTAACCAGTAGAGTCCTGTGACAGTGCTTTAGGCTCACGAAAAAGCCTGACTGGAGCAAAAAACACGCTTGCATTTTGTCTGCGTTAGTTGCCATCACTTCCACTTCTGAATCTAAACAAGCATGTGTGCACACATGCACGCATGGAGATACATCCTTTCGTCTTTTTCATAATGATTTCCTACCTCCCACACACAGAAAGAAAAGGTGGTTTAGTATTGTTTTACCAATGCAGAAAATTAGTAAACACTGAATTGGTTCACCCCTCAGTCTGAGTAAGGTCCATTAAGATCCAGTGAAAGAAAGAGAAGTGCTTTAAAGTGACAGTTTGTAAAAGAATCATGTGCAAACCATTCACAGATCCTAAAACAGGTTTTTGGGTTCTCAAGGTTATGTACATATCTCGACAACAAAGAATTCAGCTCTGAAAAAGAAAGTCCACACTCTTTAAAAAATAAAGAAAATCTTACAGCTCCATTCCCACAAAACTGCTTAAAATGGTTAAATAAATAAAAATGAAAATGAAGAGAAAGGCTCGAGCTTCCCAACACGACTGCAGCCAGCCCAGCCGCAGGGTCAGACCTGGCAGGACGTACTGCTGGCTCAAAACTCGGAGGGAAACAAGGTGAGCCTGGCATCATTCACCTGGGAGCTTTCGGCTGGCCCCTTGGCCCCTTGCTTGCTCCTTCACCTCGCTGCATCCTTCAGACCCGCCACAGCAAGCCAACCAACCCCCAGTAAAGTTCAAAGCCTTATCACCTCCCTGCACTGGGCAGAAACTGCAGCCCTGGGACTTTGAGAGAGCGACAGCAGCCAGGGGAAATGGAGGGAAGGGGGGAAAGCTGCTGCGTCACCGTATAACGCTTGGCACCCCGTTGCAGGGAGTGAGACAGCAAAGTCAGCTGCGGTCCAGCCAAATCCTCACCAGCAAGGGGGAAAGCAGCAAAGAGAAAGCTGAGGAGGAAACCACGGGGATTTCCCCTCAGCAACAGCGATATTTGAAAGCATAAAGATATGAATTATTTTTGGACTGTAGGGACACTTTAGCAGGAGCCAGGGGTTGCTCATGCGGAGGAGTTCAGAAAGGCTGTAAGCGCTTTGGGAGGATCCTAAACCGAGTGTAAACTGAGTGAATCTCTGGTCAGCTGTGAGAGGGAAGCTGCAGTGATTTATTTTGGCTGAAAAGGGTTTTTAAAAGCTTATAGGCTTCCCGAGACTGTTGCTCACCGCAATGACCATCATTGCGGCAGTGTTCAAGGCACCTGCTGTCTTCACCTCCTGCTTCTCTCTGTGGAGGGTATGACAAAGGCACTTTTATTTTCAGTGCTCATGATTATTATGCCTGGGAAACTCAGTGCAAGGGGACTTAAAGCCACTTTTGGTAGCTTCTCAGCCCCAAAGGAATACAAATAATAGCAAAACACACCAACTGAAGCTATCAGAAAGGCCTCTACCATTGCTAGCGGTACTTTCCAGGAGTCCAAAGCACCATGGGCTCAAATGTGCATGCTCATTTGGTGGGACAGCCCAGCCCCAAAGTCAGGACCCAGCTGGTGGCCATCAGCAAGCAAGGGAAACAAAAATGACAGGCTCAAAGAGAGGAATCTAGAGCAGGGGCCCCAAAACACCCACATATTGCCTATTACACTGCAAAGACGTCCAGCAGACGCCACCAGCAGGAACCCTGCCCAGACGTGTTAAGCAATTCCCTACTGATATGGATTGCATCAGCTCTCTGGATACAGCTAAATCACGCCAGTGATTTTTGCTGTCCTTGAAACTCTTTAAAATACACAGTAAAAGCTTTTTTTCTAACCATTGTTAAAACTCAGATTTCCCCATATGTTTTATATTTTCAATTCATTTGCTGGGATGGAGAATACCTTTGGGCAAAGTCTTTGTTTCCTTAAACTTAACTCAGCTGTATTACCCATACAGATGAACAGTTTTCGGAAGGAAGGTACAGAGGAGTCCAGCAGTAAGTACAGACTACAGTTTCTTTGCCATGTGGATGGTGTCTTTCCTCACTATGGCGCAGGTTTTTCAGTTTCAGTGTGCTTTGTCCTCAATTTATGCACCAGTTCCCCGTTTCTTCAACCCTCCTTGGACAACCTCGAAATTAGGGTTAGGCAGCAGCTAAACTGGAAGACTGCTCTGACCACCCCTGCTCACACACATTATTTCAAATAACCTCCCGTGTAGAAAAATCTCTCCCAGTCGGAGGGCAGCTTCCCTCCAGCAGCAGCTCATGCAAAGGGATTTCGTAAAGGGCCAGAGCATCCTTTCCTCCTCCCCATGAAATCCCAGCCAGATCATGCCACCATGCATCAAAAAAAGAGAGCAAGGTCACAACAGCACCCACCTCACGCTGCCTTTCTGCCCGGGAGAGGAGGCAGCCCCATGCGTGGAGGGTGCCGGGCCAGGGCGGGTGAAGGAGGCAGGTGCCGGCAGCCAGGTCACGCAGGCATGCCAAAGACTTTGGCCGTGTCCAGCTTCCACCCTCTGCGCTAACTCTTGCTCCCTCAGAGGGGATGGGAAAAGCAAACCCTGGAGAGGAGCCCGCAATAACAGGGCTGTCTAAACTGCCCCCTTGAAGGAACGGGGTGGTCTCCCACCTGCCTGCCACCCACGCTCCCTCCCCACTACCCCTCTGCTCCCCACATCCTCCCCAGGCCTGCTGAAGGATCCTGTTTTACACATCCTGCTCATCCATGAGCAGCCTTGCCGATGTCCACAGCCCCTCTGGCCCCAGAAAGGTCTCCTCTAAGTGAGTGACAGTGCTGTCAGATGCTGGATCTGCTCCCTTTTGACCAGAGCCGCACTTCCACGGCTCTGGGATGCTTCAGGCTGAGCAGTAGCCAAAACTGAAGAGCAACGAGCCATCCAAGCACCATGTTAGAATACATCTGAGTCCAATGCGGAGTGGATGGGGATCAGCATAGTCTGCAGGGTTTGGGGGAGGCAGGGAGTGGATGAGGACCAGCAGCTGGAGCATGAAAAGGCAAAGAAGATCAAGAGGGCAAAATGGGGGACACACAGGTTTGGAGGCTCGCAAGACCATGAGGAAAACAATGTGCAGGGAGAATAGAAAGGGAAAAATGGGACTGGCTGGGTAGTGAAAGCATGAAAGAGCAAAGCAGGGACTGGTGTTCAGCAAGGCAGTAGGAAGACTGACGTATAAATAAAACATGGTACAAGAAGTACAGAAGCCCGGGGAGAATGAGGAATGTGGAGAAAGGCGAGCATGTGGCATCAGGAGAGAGGGAGAGGTACAAATCATTATATGAAGAAAAAGTACAAAGATTAAGGCAAAGCTTCTGTGCTCAGGACCTGAGAGGCATTGAAGCTCTCCTTTTTTTTTTTTTCTGTCCAGAAATGCCTATGAAAGTTTCTGACAAAGCGTCCCAGCTCTCCCAAAAGCCTCAGCCACCCCACACAGGGCACCTGGCAGCTGCTCTCTGCCACCTTCTTCATCCTGTACCTGGCACCGGTCCTGTAGGGAAACTTGCATTTTTGTCCTGGCTGTTGGTATGTCTGCAGGTATCAACGATATGATAAATCCATGTGTTTTCTTTGCTTTTTAGAAACCCAGGTTCCCAATCTTGATTTCACCTGCCAAGGCATGTAGCATCATGTAACCACTGTACAGAGAACATGCTTTAGGAGACACAACCCGCCAAGGACTCTGCTCCACTGACCGACTCTATTTCTTCTTAAGAGAAATTATTTCAAATGAAATATCTGGAGCCAGTGCAAAAAACTCAAATGTGTTCCTCTTAAATTCAAGCACATGGAAGGAAAACATTTTCATTTTATTTTTCTGGGGGAAAAAACAAAAGCATCACACTTCCAGAGTGACACAAGCACACTTCCCAGAGGGGTTTCCAGCTGAAACCAAAACCCATCAATGTACAATTTAATTTTCTTGAAATGGCATTTTCGTTCAATAAATGAATAAACTTACTTTATTTTTTACTTTCTATTGTTAATCTGTAAAGCACAGTAATGCTACCTATTAACCTCTTTGAGATGTTATGAAAATAAAGCCATGTGAAGCACTCAGTCGCTATAGTAATTAGCATCATAGGAAAAGGCCAATGAGGAAACAAAAGACATTGTCTCCAGAACAGGGTTTAAATCATGCATGAACTGTGTGTTAACCTTAAGACCCACATAAAATGATGAGGAGGAAAAAAACATACTGAGGCAAAAATCCTGCAAGAATAAATATGCCATGTGCTGATATAATTAAAGGCTCCATGGCTCACACAGGCACCTTCTTTCTGACATTTCCTGGGAGATTTTTAGGTGACTTGGCAACCTGAAGAATGTTTTTATTAGTTAATGGGGTTTGTGCCAAACTCTATTTGATTTGCCTTGTATGCGTAATTTAGTCTCTTGTCTGATTACTTGAGGGAATTAAGAATTTGTAAGTTCTTTTTCCATTAGACTAGGTACCTCATAAATATATTTAAACCATACCATATATATATTTAAAAATACTTAGGATAAAACCCTTCATTTTATGTTTTAACCTTTGTCCACAATCTATTTTTTTGCTCTGGAAGACTTTCTTTTAATCAGCTTTATGTTCCACTCTATCTTCAATAAAGAAAAGAAATGCTTCCTAATCACAAGACATGACAGAACTTGCTACGTTTTGAAAGAGCAGTATGCTTGGGTGCTTAAGAGCATTTGTCTTTGTGCTCTGCATCTAACCAACAAGGCACCCAGGTGAGCTGCTATTGGACAGGGACTTAAGCCCTGTCATGTTTAATCACTACATTAAAAGATTTAAAGACTAACGTTAAAGGCCATTCAGTTTGAGCACCATAGACTTAAACGATGGAGTTGGGAAAAGCCACTTGGGTTTTTCTAGGCAAAACCTAAATCTTTGAGAACAAAAGCCAGGAGAGCTGAGAAGGAAACTCCTCCTCCATGGCCCCGCTCCCCGTGGCTCAAACATCCACCCCGATGCCCTCGGACTTCCTGCAAGTTTCACATAGGAGGTGTTACTTGCACCATTTACTTAAATAGCTGCAATAAATGGTTAGCTCTGGCCTGCTTCTGTTCTGCATGACACCAGTAAGAAAGTTATTAGGTCAGTACTGAACGCACTGAAAAATCCCATCCCTGCTCGCTGCATAATGCTCTGCAGCGAGGATGACTCATCTGTTCCCCAGTGCAGAAGACATGAGGGGGCCATTTTACATTCCCTCAGGAATTTGATCCCCAAATGTAAGGTCTCCTGCTTGAATTCCACGTTGTTTCGGCTGTTTCTGCCTGTCCAGCTGGCTAAGGAGTTAGAAGCCTCTCTTGGAGGTGTGGACTTTGCTGGAATTCCCCAAGTGCTGTCACTCTGCTTAACTCAGATCTCAGACAGCTACACATCCAGGTTTGTCCCCTGGGGCCATATGACTCCCATGTTGCATAAACTCCATTGGCTTCCAAATTCAGTTCTCTGGTCCAAATCCAGTACTAGGCCTTTTCAGCCTAGTAGTTCATCAGCCGGAGGACTCTGAACTACGGGGCAAATGCAGTGCCTTCTGCACTGTGTCCCAAAGTCTCAGTCTCTCAATGCCCAGATGAGGGGCCTGATGGAGGCCACCACAGATTCTTCCTTGAGTTTCTTACAGGTTTTCTTCCAGTGGAAACCAGGATAGGCAGTGGGGGAGGAGAGTTGCACACTGGCTCTCTCTCTAATGTGCTGTCAGGGTGCAGGTAGCACAGCTCAGGGGCACCCTCATGGCTGCCCAGATAGATGCCTCATGTCTCAGAGGTTCCCTTCCCTGGCAAAGACCAAGTTTAACCAACTTCAGAGGATGCTTTGAGGATAATTAGTTATTTAACCAGATGTTATGGGTTTGTGTGACGCGGTTTTCCTTGGTGGCAGGGGAGGGGGGCTGCAGAGGCGGCCCCTTTAAGAAGTTGCTGGAAGAATTCGCTGCCCCAAAATGTCGGACGCGCGCGCCAAAATGTCGGACCCGCCTCTAGGCGGGGAGTGATGGTGGTAACGCCTCTGGGAAACATATTTAAGAAGGGGAACCGGTAGTGTGGGGGTTGGAAAACCTGAGAGGAACATCGCTGCCAACACTGGAATCATGGAAGTGGAGGGGGAGGAGGAGGCGCCTGAGGAGGCTGGTGGCCCTGCAGCCCAGGGGGGTG
>VYZV01014836.1:17503-31214 GCA_013401275.1 Pandion haliaetus | reverse complement strand
GTGAGAGATTTTCAGCTATATTTTCTGGGATCTTTTTTTGACCATAGCCTAATATACACCTTTCCAACTCCATTATTCCTAGTTAAAAATTAAGGAATAAAATTAAGGCATGAAATGGCTAGCCAACAAGGGGAAAATAAATGGCTTTATAAATATGTGACAGTACACGTAGATTTAATCATAGTAAACATTAGACACAAATAGCAATACTCACTAAAAATAGATGTGGTCACGGTAGTTCACATACTTCATTATCTCTGCCTTTTCTTTTATCATTTATGTTTTTTGCCTTAATTCTACAGTATCTATTCTAGACACCTTGCATTATTTTCCCCTGCCTGTGTTGTTTATAATAATTTGTCACACACATTTTTGTCTCTGCCTGCATTGTTTTAAATTATGTATTGTTTAAACAAAAATGCACACATGAAGATAAACTATTGAAACTATCAACATGTTTTCAGGGAGAACACATTACAGTCTACAGAATTTCAGGAGTGAAAGGAACATAATATCACTGGAAGACATAACAGGTGACAGGATTTTTTTCATTAATAAGTTCTCCATATAAAAAATACTTAAGAAATCTAAATAGTGACAAAGAAGTACTCAGGATTCATATTCACAAAACAAAACAAAAATTATCTTCTATGATAAATCAATAACAGTAAGAAATAATTAAGTGGCATTTTTAATCAATATTTGAGCAGAATTATTTTTTTAAATGCTACTCTTTGCATTTTGATATGTCATCTGGCAATAACACACCCAAAAAAGTTTGCATAGAATACTGCACAAAGCACTGCTAGTCAACAGTATGATCTTCAGAAGTGGGATATATATCAGTTTTTTGCTTAAGTTGATTTACTAATAGTGTAGCTATATTCTCACCTAGCACCCCAACAGAATGAAAGAACAATTACAATAATGGTCTGCATTTACAACTAACAATGTCTGGGAATACTCTTTTGTTTCTACGTATTAAACTTCCATTTGTCTCCTTACTACATCAGTGTGTAGGTGTTGCAAATGTGGGAAGAATTCTTACAAATTTTTGTTGCATGTGTTTATCAATGTTTCAAAAGGTTACCTTGCAAGTTATGCGTGCTCATTCATGTCACAGCCATGCATTATTTATGAAATGTCTGTATAATGATAGATTATTTATACTCTGATATTTATGGCACATCCTGATCTGAAAGTCTGTATGAAATTGTCCAAGAAACAGCAGAAATAGCAACACTTAACATGAAAGCCTATTATTAAAAATGGATGGCAAACAAGGCTTATAGTATTAAGTGTTTAAAAAAAAATAAATAGGTATTTTCTCCTACTGCCTTGCAAATAGAAATCTGACTTTACGGTTCACTACTCAGGGTTCAATACATATTTTTTTGAATGCACATGAGCATAGGAGTTTTTGAAATATTTCTGTCTGAACAATAAGCTATTGCTGAGCTGCAGTGTCCTGTGGATACTTATGCTTTTTCAGAGGGTTTAAAGGTTAAGATTTAAATAAATGTGAATTTCTGAAATTTATCCCCATGAAATAACTATTTCCTTTACAATTCAAAAGATATTTTTCTTCGTAAAATTACATAAAGCCTTATTTTTATGTGTTTTAAAGACCTTTTTTTGTGAAATCTTAAAGAACGTATTAAGACAAAGGCTTCCAGTGCCACCATTCACATGATTTATACACAAACACTTAAAAAGTGGGCTTGGACAAACTTATATAGCTCAAAAGAAGGGAAGAGCCTAAGCCCCAGCCTGCGATGAGCTGGGAGTCAGCAGGGTTGAGTATGCTTCCTTATCAGCAAGTAACCAATTAAGTTCTTCCTAAGCACGAATGGTGGATGTGGTAACTGAACAACTGCTGGACTGGCAGCCAGCTGCACAGGTGTAAACCATGCCTGTCACAGAGAAGGCTTTTGTAATCCTGCCCTTCACTGCCCATGTACACCCAGTCTCTATGCAAAAGTGAAAAAGGCATCATACATATGGAAGGATACACTGAATAGTATGAAATAGATGTAAAAAAATAAAATACTTTCAGAAGTCAAGGAAACGAAGAAAAAGGAAAATTAGTATTCCAGGGACAGGCCTTCTACTAAGTCCATCATAGTAGGATTTCTCTACACTGAGTTTCTGAAGGAGTAGTATGTATGTGTTTTCAGCTTCAGCCTTGACAGTCTTCAGCAAATAAAAGGCTCTGGTCTTCATTTATGTATTTCACAGGTCTATCCTATCTATCCATCACTCTGATTCCTACAGAGGGAGCGTGGAGCATTCACACAAAGAAAGATTGTAGCTGGCTATATGAGGTACAAAGAAAGAAAACATAAGTCCTGCAACTTTATAAGTTCAATGAAGTAGCTAGAAGAAAAGAAAAAGAACGCTCATGGTGACAGGTTAGTTTGTTTCTTTTTGTGATGTTTTAAAAAATTGCTCTGCATTCAGAAAGAATGGGTAAATCCAATTGGGAAAAATGTACAAGAAGACAATAAAACAGTATTTGAGGCACAAAATGGTAAGAAGTAACAGTAACACCATGGATAAAATTTGAAAAGAACATGGAAATAAACCCTTTTCTACAACCTGGTTCTGTTTCAACTGATTTGGCAATGATAACTGGAGAACATGTAGCTACAGTAGAAAACACAACTGACATCAGAACTGAGAAACCCAAAATTTCTGTTTAGCTGAAGTTACATAAACAATATTATATCTTCATTATTGCTCTGTGGATGACATAGCAACAGCTGTAATTGCACAGCTTCGCAAAGAGTCAGTACTATTTCAGAAGTCACTGGAACTTAGCACAACCTTACTGCTCAGCTAAATAGGGATCAGGCTTGAGGCCTATTGACAATTTTCTAATATTATTTTGGTGATATTGGCCACTCATTCCAAGAGAGCTTGGGAAGTATAGGTTAAAAAGGTATAGTATAGGGTAAAAAGGATTTTTTTTTTTTTTTTAAAGTTTGGACAGTTTAATTGAAATCGCTGAAAAAAATATTCATTTACAGCAGTAACCAAAAGATAAAAAATTTGTCTTACTTCTATTTAAATAATAGCAGTGCTAATGGATTTAGGAAAGAAATAATTTCTTAGTAATAAGGAACAGTAGCTAATATTTTGCAGGGCATTGTACATCTTCAAAATGTTTTACAAGCATTAAATATTCTTCAGATCCTCCTTGCAAGTTAGGTGTATGTGATATCTCACTTCAAGGATGGAAGAAAATTAATTACTCAGCCTTATAACAATAAGTGCCCCAAGAGTCAGAATGAAGATATAGATTAGATTGTCCAACCTGCTAGCTTTTTACTCAAAGCTAAAACCACCAGATAGCTGAATTTCCTCTCAGATTTGTCTTTTTATCCCATCCAGGCTTCTTACCTGGGAAGATTTTCAGCATTTTCCAGATTCATCTGCAATACATATCCCATGGACTTGCTTCTGAAGGTGCAGATCATAGAATCATAGAATGGTTTGGGTTGGAAAGGGACCTTAAAGATCATCTAGTTCCAACCCCCCTGCCACAGGCAGGGACACCTTCCACTAGACCAGGTTGCTCAAAGCCCCATCCAACCTGGCCTTGAACACTTCCAGGAATGGAGCATCCACAACCTCTCTGGGAAACCTGTTCCAGTGCCTCACCACCCTCACGGTGAAGAACTTTCTCACATCTAATCTAAATCTACCCTCTTTCAGTTTAAAGCCATTACCCCTTGCCCTATCATTACCTGCCCTTGTGAAAAGTCCCCCTCCAGCTTTCTTGTAGGTCCCCTTTAAGTACTGGAAGGCTGCTGTAGGGTCTCCCTGGAGCCCTCTCTTCTCCAGGTTGAACAACCCCAACTCTCTCAGACTGTCTTCGTAGGAGAGGTGCTCCAACCCTCTAATCATTTTTGTGGCCCTTGTCTGGACTCACTCTATCAGGTCCATGTCCTTCTTATGCTGAGGCCCCCGAACCAAACACAATACTCCAGGTGGGGTCTCATGAGAGTCGGGTAGAGAGGCAGGATCACCTCCCTTGACCTGCCGGTCATGCTTCTTTTGATGCAGCTCAGGATACGGTTGGCTTTCTGGGCTGCAAACACACATTACCAGGTCATGTTGAGCTTCTCGTCAACCAAGACCCCCAAGTCCTTCTCCTCAGGGCTACTCTCAATCCATTCTCCTCCCAAGCCTGTATTTGTGCTTGGGATAGCCCCGACCCATGGGCAGAACCTTGCGCTTGGCCTTGTTGAACTTCATGAGGTTCGCAGAGACCCAGCTCTCAAGCCTGTCAAGGTGCCTCTGGATGGCATCCCTTCCCTCCAGCGTGTTGACCTCAGCACACATCTTGGTGACATCGGCAAACTTGCTAAGGGTGCACTTGATCCCGCCGTCCACATCACCGACAAAGACGTTAAACAGTGCCGGTCCCAATACCGACCCCTGAGGAATACCACTTGTCACTGCTCTCCACTTGGACATCAAGCCTTTGACCGCAACTCTTGGAGTGTGACCATCTAGCCAACAACTTATCCACTGAGTGGTCCATCCATCAAATCCATGTCTCTAATTTGGAGACAAGGATGCCATGCAGTACAGTGTCAAATGCTTTGCACAAGTCCAGATGGCTAGCTGGACCATGGGACATCCAGAAATCATGGACAAAGCATTTACTGATGGACAGACCATCCACGCAACATGTGGATTACCACCTTCAAAAACCATGTCTCCTGTGCATATTACTCTGGTCTCACTGGACTTCACTTGACAGGTTGCAACAGGACGTCATGCACAGTCTTGTCGCTGCTTCCTGCCATTCAGGGCCTGGTGAGCACCTGCTGTACCAGGTCTCCATACCTACTCTGTCTCCCTTGCAGATCATATGGATATGGCAGGTCACTTTGGTTAGTGCAACACATCCAGGGCATGTGGAACACACTACTTATACCATACAGTGCTCACACACACAGGTTTTGTCTAAATTAAAGGATGAATAGGAGACCTATTCAGAGCACACCTCAGTCTTTAAGGCAAACTCATTAACAAGAGACATGGTGTAAGTCAGTACAAATTAAAGTAATAATAATGTTACAAAACACAGACATCAAATACTTCCTGTGAATGTACTGGCCATGTATTTTCACAATATAAAATGAAACACCTGCGCAGCTGCAAGCAATATCAACAGAGAGATGAGGATGACTTTCCCATGGAAAATATTCTAGCTGTGAAAGATCTTATCTGCGGAGCTACATTTTCAGCTCTCTTACCTTTTCGAAGGCTGGGCTTGCAAGTTCCTGAGGAGCAGTGACAGAGAGCTTGCAGTGACAAGCAAGTGGTATTTCAAAACTGACAGGGCTCACTCTGAAAAGGCATATGCTTTGGTGGGTGCTCAGTGCTCCTTCTCTTTTTCTGGGAAAAGAGGTTTCTTTCCTGACTAATACCTTGCAAAGCATTGTTACAGGAGTGCTCTGTTCCACTGTAATCTCCCAAGAGCCTGCAGGATCATGAACTAACATGAGGTAAATGGTAAACAACAACCAAATCACTCTTGACCCACTTATATTTCCTTGTAACCTACAGTGTACAGCTTTCTATGTCTCTACATCTATTCTATTTAACTATCTCTACATTGAAAGACAAGGCTAATACTTGGGGTTTAATTTTCAATTTAGCTTCATTAAGAACTGAGTCAGGTTTAGACCTATTGTAAAATCAGTGCAACCCTGTGAAATACTCTCCCCAGTTTTAATTTGGCCAACAGCTTTCAGTACATTGCTCTGCAGATGTAAACTTCTGGTGATGATAAATATAAACAGTAGACTTAAGTTTAAATGTCAATACTAACTCAGTTTGTCTGAAACAGCATATTAACTTTGAACTGTTTCAAATTGTACCACCGCAGCAGTTAGAACTTGCTGTAACATTTTTATGTATATATATAAATAGATAGATAGATTTTTTTTTTTTATAAAAATAGATCAATATTCTTCAATGACTTAACTTCACAACTACCCTCCTGTATGGCCATCTAGTCACAGGGAGAAAAGACCACTTATGCCCCCTTTTGTCCCGTCAAATTTCAGACATATTCCTTACTTCCCTGCTCTAATCATTGGAGAGAAGGACACTTTTCAGATGGCAAAACCACCATGTGGATCTGCCTGTTCTTTTCTCATGTCTGGCAGTCCATTTAGGAAGTGCATTCATAATAAAGACACTGAAATATTTGGTCCTCCAGAAGTTTCAAATTTTAATTTAAAATTGACTTTGTTCCTTAGACTTATCTGAAAATTATAGGTGAATATTCACAAGAATGAAGTCACTTTTAGAAAAATAACGCACTGAAAATTGTAAATTGCATGCTGACTCATCAGAGATGGATGATTATGTATCTGTGTTTTGAGAACTGTCAGGAGGGTTTGTTCCTTATTACCTAGTTTCTAAATATGGAAGTATAAATACAGGCCAAGCCCACCAAACTCTCCCATCTTTACTCCCTATTAATAAAGCTCTGGTGTTCTACAATCATTGATTTTGAAGGAAAAATTGGAAAACACATCCTTATAATATTAACAAGTATTTTTGTGGTACTAATTTTTATGTTATAAATACTTGATATAACTATGTAGCTTTTCCTAACAGTGGGTAAAACTATTTTAAAATACTTAACAGTATACAAGGCGGTTCAGTTTATGCAGAAACTACTTTGATAGCATTATTAACATTGCGCAGAGCAACAGAGACTGTAGTAAGTACGTGATGGTCTGACACCCAGATAATGTCATTATTTTAGGAAGAAATGTTTTTCATGGGATAACTCACCAAAGACTGCATGATTGATTAGAAGTATTTTGCAATGTGCAATTCATTGGTCATCAGATTAATAGTTATTTTAGTATTTTAAAAAAATACAAGCAGGAACCAGACTATGATCCCCATCACTAAACCAGTTAAGTTCATACTCCTCAAGTATATTTTTAGGCAAAAAGAAATTAAATAACGGACTATATAGTCCAATCATGGTTTAATTATCAGAAAATACATTATGTGCATATTAAGACCACTGCCTATATCACACATACCTAAAAAAGCCCTCCTCATACCCAGATGGGTTAAATTTATGGATACAAATTTGGGTCCTTTCTCAAGTGTCACAGCTATCCCCAGCTGCTTCATTTTGTGTGCTAATATATCATCTAGCTGAAACTGTGTAAAAATGAATGTTGCTGGATAAATCTTTTAAGTGCCATTTATTTCTAAACTGTTTGAAGCAAATAAATTATTCCAGTTAACTTAGGCAGTAATTTCTATTGATGAAATTAGCTCAAGTTCCATCTGCTTCAGGCAGATGCATGGAAAAAAATGCAAGACAAAAACCAAAGTGGCCTTGCTTTTGACCACTCTATTTTGCTCTCTGCATAAGTCCTCCTAAGAGAAAGAGGCATAATTCTGACAGTGTTATACGAGATCCCTCTGTAAAAGCAGAAAAAAGGTAACTCTCAAACATAATTGGTTCCACTACTTCCAGATGTGAGAGATTTGAGAGAGCTATTAAGAGACTCTTATCGTAAGTTTTATGCAGTTATGAAGGGTAGTTATGCAGTCTATTTTAGACCTCTAATTAAAGTGCATCCAAGAAGCACTAAAGATTAGGAATGCAAGATTCCCTCTGCAGTCAGAAGAGAGAAAAGCACTTTCCTCTACTCCACTCTGTAAACAACTTAAACCAGTTAAGTAAAAAAAATAGTGCCAAATTCACCATATCTTTCAGAGCTTCTTTCATCAGGAGAGTGAATCACTCAAAGTCCACTCCCAAATATCCCACTGACACAAAGCCCATCTTCAGTCCCTCTACTCACACTTGTGAGAGGGGCATTGACCAAGAAATTTGTTAGCTAAAAGGGAGGAAGGCAGTTCTAAGAAAACACTTGTATCTAAAATAACAAGAAGTACAACTAGCATATATGACTATTATACATCTTCTCAGCTTTTCACAACTGATTCATTTCTTCCCTCACAGCAATAGATTCAGAATTATTGTATCAAGAGTTTCTTTTAGCACGGTGAAGCCAAGTACGTCTGAACTTGGAAAGTATCAATGCAGCATCAGTTAAATGTCTATTTCAGAGTGTTATAAACAGTAGTACTTAAACCGTTGTGGATTGCCCATGCTTGCTGAATCTCTCAAGAAAGTTTTAATCTGTTGCTGCTTTTTGTAATAAAGCAAACAGAACATAAGTGAATGTGTTTCCCATGCACATCTGATTCCCCCACATCTTTTTCCTTCTCAACCCTAAATCCCCTGCCTTTTGTCAGCAATATTTAACAGGGGAGAAGAGGTCTAAAGGGTGTTGAGATGCTATAAGCTTCATAAAGCAGCCAGGAGAGGAATTATTCATGCCCCTTTTTCACAAAGCTTCAGTGTCAGCTTGACTTTATTGGATTTCAGAAAATTAATATAGGAGCTCAACTGCAAGAGGAAACAAGGCTTCATTGGTTCTTCAGCACACAAAATCACTTGTTCCCCCTTTCACATATTTGCAAGAGCTGAAGAGAGAGTTTTGTATCTGATACTTAACATTAAATTATAAAATGTTATAATTTCAGCACTTTGTGAAATTAAGCAACAAAAAAATTAATTAAAAAAAAGGATTATATGAAGAAACTTTCTAGATGCCCCTTTGATTTAATAACATGATCACTGCTTGTTAAAAGTGACCAGTTCAGGGCTAGGGTCTAAAGGTTCAAATTTCTCATCACTGAGTTTATATTCCAGTTACAGAAAAGAACTCCAGCTGCGCTGTAGTTCCCATGAGACACCTGTGAAACCTGTGTATAATTTATGGAAATAAAAAGTCTCAGTACTTAAACAGTTAGCCTGGTGAACAAGTAAGCAACTGAACATCCCCACACTTCAAGGACAGCTCACCCATACTTGGCAAAAGGAATTTTCCAACTGATCTGAGCTGAGTCAAGAACTGTCTTGTGAGAAAGGCAGGTTGGGCCACTAGTGCCTAGTCTGAGTGGAAGGAACTGCAAAAGATACTACCTTGAAGAAACAAATTAAATGAGTGCATAGGAGGTTCTGGTCTTGATGATTTAGGAAACAGAAAGACACACCATGACACCTTAGAGTTTTCATAGTAGTTATCTTTTTGTTTTCATTAGACTGAAAACAAATTCAGCTGTGCCTCAGAAAATGGAGTCAATACCAGTAAAACCCACTGTTGGCTCCCCATGCGCTCCTGATGCTTCACAAAGTGTGCTAGAATACAACACAGCAATCCTGAAGTTAGGAAATAACAAACATGTCCATGTGGTAAAATATAGAAATTAATTATTGCCACATTTTTATTGATGTTGTTCTTGTTTGGGTTCTCTTCTTTTAGTTTTGGGTTTTCTTTTTAAACATTTATGTACTTTCCTTTTAACTTTTGGTCTGAAAGCTGCATTATTATAAGAACTTTTTGGAAAGTACATTTTTATAAGAATATTTTTTTCTCCTGGACATTTAAAACAACATTTATATGAAAACTTTTTGTCTTGCTGACTGAGCATTAATGTTGTGAATGATACATGTTGCAAGTAAAGATAGAATGCCTCTTTATAGACACACTGTTTCATCACAGCATAGGTTGTTACAAATCCCTTGTCCTGAAAAATCCTCTTCATTTCTTCAAAGCGTGTGATTGAGAACATTCCAAGATTAGAAAAAGAGAGAGATTTGCTGTTTCTAATGCAGGATGAGATTCTGTGACCTAGACTATCTAGTTCTGCGCGTTGTTCCTTCAGGTTTGTCACCAGTATACTTTAAGCTAAGTTTAACCTTTTCTGCTAGCCTGGTCTCGTTAGGGTAACTTTTTATGAGAGTAATTTTGAAATACAGGGTAAGGATGGAAACACACTTCTCCTGTACAACAACCCATTTACATAAAGTTACTGTCCTACAGAAAGAATTAAGGGTGTGAAATACATCCCTGTCATGGCAAGAATGTGATAGATATGGTGCAAGGGTGGCTTTTGGTTGTGGAAGTCTCATAACTGTAACTCTGGTAGTCGTTTGCACTTGTGGAAGTAAGATACATCCCTCATTCTTCTAACTTCTCTATTTCTCTTCTGTTACAATTATCAGGTCTTCTGCCACTATATTTGAGCAACTGAACTACTTAGGTGCTACTAGAGATCCTGAAACTATTTTGATCATCATGACCTTTCTTGAGTAACAAATACAAAAGGCTTCTGCAAATCACTTTGTAAGCTTAATACCTGATAAAATTGTGGAATTGATCCAAAATTTCAAATAATTAAAAACTGAAGATAAATGTTCTAGTTCAGCACCACAGGAGTTCTGGGTGGCTTGTTTTCCATAATAATGTCATATGCTTGATTACAAGTGCAAGTGTAAATTCATTCAGGAGGCACTGAGAATTTAACAACAATAACAGACATATCTCTTAGTGTGGAGTAGCAGTACTGGCAGAAAGAAATAGAATTTCTATGGATACAACTTGTTTTATTTCTGGGGATTATTTTACCTTCTTGACAGAGAACAGCTCTTGGCTCTTACCTCATAATCACAGCACACAGGCCTGAATATCACACAGCTCTGTACTTCAGACCCTTTTCTCTCAGGTGCCCACATTGTATATGCAGCTGCCAGCCCTGATATTTGATCTGCTGATCACGTTCTAATCTGGCACATAGGTTCCTGAACAAGAGAGGCATCGGTGCTTCCCTGCAGCAGGACAGCATGCCGTGTAGTTGGACTGAGTCTGGCTGGACAGCATTTCCCCCTTTGCATCCTCAGCCCAAGACATATTCCATGTCATGTGGCCCAGGATGGCATTGTCTTATGCACCAAAGAAGATACCGGTAAGGTCTGTCAAAAAGCAAAGATTCAGGTTTTTTTCACAGCCAAGGTATCAGAATGCTCACTGCAGTGTTTCACTGCCACAAACTTTGCTTGCCAAGCCTGAAAAGCTATCAGGAAGCACCTGCTTTCAAGAGCAAACTATTCGGTTCTCATATTTAGTTTATTGTGCCCTTCACAAACTCTCCCTGGAAGCCACGAGTTAACTATGATAAATGAACACCAAAACATTCAAGTGCAATGCAAACTGCTACAATACTCTGAGCATTAAAACAGATGAAATAAAATCACTGTGCTCTGCACAGCAATATGTTAAAGTTTAATAGCTAAAAACCCAGCAACTATCAAACTAAGAAACACCGATACAAAGATTCTTTCTCATTATCTTCACTTTAGAAAAATATTTTCAGTAGAATAATTACTATGTACATTTTAATTAAACATCAGCAATTTTACGTACTTCTGAGCATCAAAAATGTTAGGAGACAATACCTTCATGCTATAAATATAAAAACCTGTTTCTCTCCCTTCATTCTCGTTCATCTTAGAAAGTCATCCCAACATAGAACAGAATGTGTAAAGGTGGCAGAAAATGTCTCATAACCTTTAATTGTACCCCTGGAAGCATTTTTTTCAATGACAGTTCGTATAAAAATGACATACCAACCACATCAGGCTGGGGGAAAAAACTACTGTAATTCCCCCAATTAATTCTAACCTCTTAGCTTTACTTGTAATTATTTCACTCATCTCCCAAAACTCGGCTTACTAAGATCTATCCATCATGGTGTGGGTCATACAGGATTTTTGTGGTTGGGCTTTCTGGCCTTTGTCTTTCTTCCTTTCAGTGGGAAGGCCCTGCCTACGAAGAATTCATAAAAGGCAAATGTGTTTCAAAAAGCAGAATAAGGGTAAAAGGTGAATGAATTACTATAGTTACAGCATATTTATTTATTTAGGTGGCTAATAGTTCCCTGAACTTGGTCTCCTGCTTTTCTGGAAGAGACACTCCTCGTGCTACTCACTTGTCACTTGTGAGACTGTCAGTTGGACTATTTACCTGTACTTTGCACCTTACTTAAGGATGCATATAGTGGCTGTTTTTCTTTTCCCCCTCTGACTGTTGTCTGCATTGGAAGAAATCGTTGCTTTTCTCATGATTTCTGTGAGTGATCATACCTATTTATATAAAGGTCTTGCTTCAGAAATTTGTTATATTTCAGGTGAGATCAATACCACATCAGGTTATGATTATTTATGTTTAAAAAACAAATCTACAAGAGACAGCAGAAATTAGTAATGTTAAAATTATTCACCACAAAAGACACAAACAGAAGGCCTGCAGCTGCCCTGACAGTTCAAGCAACCGTTCCCAGAAGACTCTCTTCAGCAGAAATATGAATACATGAACTGTTTCTCCTAACTGAAGCATGCTTTCTTCTGTAATTAAAGCAGGTTATCACCTGCATATATGTTTCTGTATTTATAAACATAGCTGAAACACAAAGTGTTGAATAATTCCTTTTCTGAAGGTACTGTTGGGGTCAAAAGGAAGCACATGTCTAATAATTATTTTGTTTAGTTAGGACAAAAGTGGGGGTGGGGAGAGCAATTCAGATAGCTCCAACTGGATGCAGGCAACAAAGTCTGTGCATTTCTCCAAGAGTTACTGCTTCCACTATCTTCTTTAATTATTAGCACTGAGTTGTAATTGGAACTAAAACCCCAGGTCCCCATCTGGATCCTGCTCATAGCAGCATGAAAACAGCTCAGCAGCTGCCTGTTTTATTTGTATAAGAATTATGACTAATGATTTTAAATGCCTGCAGTAATTTCCACCTGTCCATCCTGACTCTTGCTGATCACTGCCTCTGCCGCAGCGATCAACCAGCTGCCTGGGGAAGCAGCACTGAATTGCTGTAATTCACAGCCCCACGCATGGAGGTAAGCTGGGACTCTTCACTGCCAGGATACAATCTGTAACTGCTCAGCAGCTGTTTGGTCAGATCTGATCCACCCCGAGAGTAGGAGTGGGAAGTTCTGGGAGAGGGGCAGCACAGATGGCAAACATGAGAACCGCAGCAGACTTTCAGACATACTGTAAGCAAGTTCATGAAAAATAATATCACGTGCTATGCAGTCATCCACACATAAAAAACTTAAAATCAGATAAAACAAAACAAACAACCCCCCCCCCCAGTTCCTCATTTCCTTTATAAAAATAATCATTTATAAAGGTAGTCCTTTATAAAAAAAAGTAAAATAAAATAAAACCAAACAAGTTGCCATAGTCAATTCTTGCTGTGCTTTTTCTTCAAGTCAGCTACCTAACCTACTTTTAGTTGCTTCATTCCCCCATATCAACCATCTAGAAGTTACAATAGGATGAAATTAAGACTTTAGTTCATTGGTTTTAGTGGCTAAACATTCACCAAGAAGATAACGAAGATGCATTGGCCTATGACACCCAAAACTGCCAGATGGCTTTCCACCAAGTGCTAGGTAGGACCACACATAATTTGTTCTCTGAGAAGAGAGAAGATAGTACTCTAAATCCTCTCGCGACTATACTCTTTCACGGTAACATTTCCCTGGCCATATTCTCCACTGAAGTGAAGCTTCCCACAGTGCTACTGCCATTTAGTCCATTCCAAAGCACTACCTGCTGCTCACTCAGCAATCCCATCAGTCAATCACTGCTTCTTCGCAGCTGCTCCCTCCTTTTCTCTTCCTTGGTCAAAGATAAGTTGTACACTTTACCACATAAGACTACCCCTTTCCAACTAGCTCTGAAAATCTGTCACCACTCCAGTTCATGCTGTAAGTAAATCTTAAAAA
>VYZV01014835.1:51162-79356 GCA_013401275.1 Pandion haliaetus | reverse complement strand
TGTATATACCTCAACTCTCAATTTTATAATCCCCTGGGAAGGGAGGGAGTTGTACATATTTAGCCTGAAGTGTTTTATGTTAGACTTTAATAAACTTGTTTTGTAATTTTCCCTCACCTTGTGTCTCCTGTTTATAACTGCAAGGGGTGGCAACAAAAGAAGGAGGGAAGCAGTCTAACATAACCACCGTCAAAGCACCCTCTCAGAAGGATGCACGGTAGCCCTTGGCACAACATACTAACACAGCAAGGATTACTACATTTTCTTCTCAGCAGTAAACACACCTGATTTTTGTCATAGAAGATATCTGGGGTCTGGTCGAATTAAATTAAACAAAAACTTTAGATTACTCTAAATACAATGTAATGAGTCTTAGGTTAATTTTTTTCCACTTTTTTTGAGGTGTTTGGCGGGGGGTTGTTTGTTTTGGGGTTTTGTTAGTTTTTTACAGAGTGCTTTGAAGATACACTTTTTATGCTGAAGTAGATATTCAATGAATTTCTTTATCAGAATTTGTACCTTAACTTATTTTTACTAGATTTAGTTTTACAGAAGGCGCTATGGTGGCTAGAGCACACAGTAGGACTTGGACCTGCACTGTACCACTAGCCTGCTCGATCAGTCTTTCTCCTTCCCTTTAAACTGGGGCAAAAATGCTGCCTTTCAGCAAGGTACTGCAAGCTCTGGGAGCTGAAGCAATGGTTTACAGAGCAGGGTTATGCTTGCTTTAGCTACTAGAATAACTTAGAAGAACATGGCAAAAAATTCTAGCCTATGTAAATTCTCTCACTCCAAAGAACACAAGATACATCTTAAGAATTTCAAGGTTTGGTTTTCAGAGAAAGGAAAGCAATAAATGTCTCTTTAAGCAATACAGGGTTTTGCACAAGTAATTATTTTAGTTTGCAGAAAGCTGTTTATACAAAATACAGTAGGAATTTACTCTGCAGACCTTTCTTACAAAAGAATATCAAAGTAAACTAACACAAGAGCTATTTTTATGGATATTGTCAATAATGCAGAGTGCTCTTATGGGCTGAGCATCTTGCTGTTAAACAAGGGTTCAGCCAGAGTACAAATATTTCAAAAACATACGCTAGCACTTTTGAAAGTAGATGCCATTTATCCTATTATATTTTGTGTATGATATTGTTGCCATCTTGCCACATCTACTGCAAATAAAATACTGCTGTTGGTAGAGGTGGGACTGACTTGGTCGATTTGGTTCCCTGTTACTACAGCAGATTAACAGATGTCATTCATACAAGTGAATTAAGATGTAATTTGGGCAATGAAATTAGCCTGAACTTCATATACAGGACAAGGGAAAGAAAAGATGTATGGAAAAAATATACCTCAATCTGAATCCTGCAGTGGTCTTTCTGGCAAGAAATTCCATCATCAGCGTCAGTACTGAGAGTTCTCGCTTTAGAGTATCACAGTATAACCTGCAATGCTTCAGAGCACTAACACGCGGAAGAATACCAACTTTGATAATACAGGCTTACCTAATTATTTAGAAACTTCAGAATTTCCATAGTATGCAGATTCTTAAACAATCACATTCACTGTATCCTCAACTTTTGTTCTCATTGCTCTGTTCTTCCAACAGTAGTTAAAATATAAGCTCCTCTCTAGCACAGGGTTTTCGCAGTGTGACGTGTGGACTTTGTGCTTAACAAGATGACTACAGGTTAAGATGGCCCTGTGCGGGTACGTAGAACAAACGTACCTGCTCTGTCGGCTTACCTCTTAACTCTGCTTATGATACTAAGTGCTTTTTGGAGCAAGAGAGCCTAGCTAATTTGTGTTTGGGGGTGGGGGAAGGGAATGGAAAAGACCAAACAACAAAAACCTCCAGGTACAGCAGCTATCAGTAGCACCTTGGTCATTTCAGCTCGGTAAGGGGTATCCATACCTCTCCCTGTTCCTACACTACCACTGTGGTAATACAGAACCAGAACATCAGCAGTTACATCATTGCTTCTTAGGTATTACTGTTGAAACTACTTTCTTATCTGTTTTTCCTCATACTTTGATCTCGTAGGTCTTTTGCCTGCGTGCACATACATTCACAGGTTATTCTGTTACTTTATACTAATTTTCAACAGGCACATTTAGACATGCAGAAGAGTGCACTTGTGAAAGCCTTTGAGCAAACCTCTGCTGTCCCAGTTGGTGACTTTTTCTATTTAGGAGCATAGATCTAGCAGCTTCTACAAGTATGAGCAGAGTGGGTGGAAAAAGGAAACAAGCAGAGTGATTCCCAAACTCCTACGAAGTCTGTATACAAGCCATTAAACTATGTTTAATTACCATTATATGCATATGTTGTCTTATTCATGTCTAGGAGTTGCCACGGGGTTATAATGATAGAAATATTTTTCAACAGTTCTCAAGAGACAGGAGGAAATATGACACCAAGTTTGGTGGTGGGTTTCATTTGTAGTACAAGAAACATACACATGTGGCGACTTAATCAAAATACCATTTATATGCCAGTAAACTGGGTTCACTAGATTTAAAGTTCCAGCATTATGGTGGCTTAAAAAAAAAGTCACTCTTGGAAAAAGGTCAAAAGCATGCAGTTACTAAGTAGAGGAGTGAGTACATTGAGCGTGGCAGCAACAAATGGATTTACCCAAACCTTTCAGCTTCAGCAGGAATCTTGTTCTACAGCATATCTGATTTGCTCTCAAGCAAATCTGCTGCCCAGCAGCAGTCCTGGGTATAAGTTTTTGTCAGTTTGATCTGCCTGGCTGTACTCCAGGCTGCACAGACGCAATAACATTACCTGTGGGCTCTCCCTCCTGCGTGGAAACCTGACTGCAGAGACCACAACAGCCCAGGAAGGGCAACGGCAGCTCTTCCTCTGCAGCAGCCCTGTGGAAGAGGACCCTGCAGTCATGATATTCCATCGATAGGCCCTGCTGCTGCTCTGATCCAGCCCTGGCATCTTTTTTAAATAAGAAGCGCTTGATAAAAATCCTGATCTGAGAAGGTCTCCTAAATAGAGCAGAGTACTTCAGCTGCTAGGAGTTCAGTTCACGCATCTGCATTGCTGCACTCAAGTCTTTGCATGCCTCTGGTCAGTGACTGTTTTACTCCCTGTTACTGCTAAGAATACCTAGTGTCAGTCTTAGTGCACTATGCTGTGGTGAAAATGTTTTCCACTGAGCATGTCCTTTTGCTAAACTTACCACCTAGGAACCCTGGAACTACAGCTGATAGTGGTAAGGCGAAGGAGCGTGCAGTAGGAATGACTGCAGCAAAATTAATGCATTTTCATATTAATGGGCTCTTAATAGATAGGGCATTGTTTAGCAACAAATTGTAAGATTATTGGTTCTATATTTTAATCTCTCATGCCATTTCAGGCAGTTTTAGATTCCTTCTAGACTAAAGACCCTGAAGAAACGGTATGCAGCAAGTCTGATCCTGATATAATCTATTTTACTAGAAACCAGGTAGGAAAAGCTGAAGCATATGGGGTGCATCAAGCTGCTACCTCGCTCACAAGTATTCTGAAACTGCTGCAATAGCCAGACTGGCATTAGCATCTTTGTTTGGCACCTCCCCGCAGCTTGGTGTCCAGTAGTAATGCTTCTGAAGGCCATGGGAGAGCTCTGCAAGGTGAACGTGCCCATCTACTTCATACGGTTCCACGTCTGTACAATTAGGTTTCAGGCGGCCCATCTGAATTAATTCTGAAAATGCCTGAAATGAATAAAACCGAGAATCGTATAATAGTCTACTTTGACTGCAGTGAAGGCTGTAGAAGATAACACACAATAAGAGAGTACATTTCAGTATGCTGACATCCAGTGAGTTTCTTTACGGCACCACCATATTATAACTATTTAAAAAAAAAAACAAAACCAAAAAACCATAGTAAATCGCGTATCTTGTTCACTAACTGCTGTAGTCTTCCCAATGATAGAACAAACAAACCCCAACCCTCTTAGAAGAGTTCAGAAGCAAACACTTACCACACAGGTGGCTTCATCAAATTTGTTCCCCCAGATATAAATATAGGAAAGTTCCATGTTTGTTTTCATTGCATCTGAAAGAGCTACAAGTCCTTTGCCACTTACATTGTTGCTTACTACTGACAACCTAATGAACAGAGAAAATAGTTATGCAAATGGGTGCCAAACCACAGAATTCCCATCTCAAAACTAAGAGTTTAACTGATTTATTTTACATTGTATCACTATATTCTTATATATGTATATTTAAATTTTATATTTGTTGTTAATCATTTAATTATTTATTTGTATCAAGGACAGTCCTACTATAAAATCTGTTTCAGGTTGCTAAAGGCAGTCTGGACCATGGACTTGCACTATTTCTCAAGGCATTTCCATGACTCATGCAGCCAGGTTGTTCACTATTTAGTTCTTCAGTGTCGGTGACTTCCTGCATGGTGGCTGGGTCTCATCTCTAGTCTGCTTTGAAGCCCAAGCCTTGGCATTTATCCAGGCTAAGCTTTGATCTTTGTGGAGTGGCAGTTATTTTTATATTAGTGAACCTGGAAGGCTTTCAGAGGCACCTAGCAGCCGCCACCTCCTCAGCCTGCTACTTAAAACTAGTGGCTTCAGGTAACACCTTTGATCAGCTTTTACATCCTGCCGGCGCATGGTTTAATGCGGGCTACAGAATACACCCTGATGGAGAGATTACAGTTCTTTTGCGTTCACCCAGAAGCTAACTTAAACAGAGGATTTTCTTAAGTGTTGAAGATCAGAATCAACGAATATAGTGCCTTATCCCTGGATGGAATCTGATTATCTTAAAATTCTGAAGACATACAGCTCTTGCTTGTTTTCATTTGTGCACCACAGGGACCAATACTTTAAAGATGCAGAAAGAACTAACAAGATCTAATTGCCTTCCACCCCCCCACACTCCCCTTAGAAGGACTGTAAAAGCTGTGAATCACATATAAGGTGAACCACTACAAAACTGATCTAAGCATCAACCCCCAAAATAGAAGGACAAGTGTACATCAGGCCACACAGCAATGGATACAAGATGAAAAAAAGGAAGTACAAGGAAAAGGGGATAAAATGAGTTATGAGTAGGCCTGGCAGTGCGGGAAGGTGAACACGAGGCATTAGCACATGGGACTGAATGGCATGTCCTGGCCTAGTGTTTTACTGCTTCAGCCCACGCGAAGCCACAGGGGAGTTCGTTTAGTTACCAAACACAGGCCTCCCGTGCCCTCTGAAATGCATTACTATGTCCTGCCTGGTCTCCAGCGGCAGCGCTCTCCGAGGACCTGCGTCTCACCTCCAGCGCCCTGGGATGTCTCACAGGTCTTGGGGCATCTCACACGGCAGGAGACACCAATGCTTAGGCAAAGGAATCCCACCCAATGTGTCACTCGCATTTTTTTTCCCCCAGAAGGAAAAATGGACCAAAAAGTTTGGAATTTCCTGACTTTCCTACTTTGAGCAACATCAAAGCACACGGTGTTGATGTCAGTTCAGCCACTGCAAAGTCCAAGTTTCTTACACTCCCAGTCGTTACACCTGCAGTCTCTGGGGAAGTTGTGTAAATACTAACGCCTGAAGAGTCCTGTTGTACAAAGTCAAGGCTTCACTCAGGTAGAACGCCCCATCGTCTTCTATTCTGTTCGCATTAAGATCTAGGATTTCCAGGGTTTGGTTCCGTTTTAGCAGTTCTCCCAAAAATTTTACACCATCACAGGTTATTTTATTACTGAAAGAGAGATGCATTTTTTTTTTTTTTAAAAGATGCTAAGAAAATGAGTTTCTAATATTAATCAGGGCTGTGTCACGTAACTCTTACCAGCTAAGATCAAGGTATCTCAGGCTGGAGTTTTCATACAAAGCCTCACACAGTCGCTCTACACCAAAGTTTTTCATTTCGTGCTTGCCCAAGTGTAGTTCCACAAGAGAAGAGTTGTTTTTCAACATCAGAGCTACATGAACTGTGGTCTCTTCCTAAAAACACACACTCAGTTTTATTAAGCTGTACTTTGAGATAAGGTATGGTCTTGCTTCACTAAAAGGGAGGTGCACAACTAACAAGATTTGGGCAGCAGTAGTGTTCTATTTTGTATATTACAGCTTTTTATTAAAAATAAGCAGGAAACCATATATTATGATAATGCTGAAAATAAATTAAAGAAAAATACCAGACATACTTGCAGATTTACAGTACTATATACATCCCTGCAAATATCAGAAGTATCAATGTTTGAATCATTATGTCTAACCAGTTTTCCTCCCAGCCATTGCTCTTAAAAAAAATGAACGTTTGAGTCAGTCTTCACTAACATTAAGAGTATTTTGCCATGATGCTATCTATTATTTCATAAAAAGAAACAGGATTGCTAGGGGAAAATGCGTCTTGTCACTGTAAGACAAAGTAAGTTAATTCTGAAGTTGTCACGTTTAGTTAAGAAAATAACTGAGTGAATACTGAGTCAAAAATAAGGCAACAACCCAGAGGCCTCAGAAAATGATAGCGTTGAAGGCAGGACAATTGCTAATGGAGTGTCCCACAGACACAGACCAGGCCCTTAGTGGACTATATTTTCAGTAACAGTAGTTTAAATTGCCTTCGAAAACTGGGTTTAGCCAGATCAAGAGCCCTGTCTTAGTAGAAAAGAAACAACTAAAATCTGTTTAAACTGTTAAATGCACCTTTGAGAATTTCAGAAGATCTGGCCTTCATGACAGTTTAATTTTGTTATCCTGCCATCAGAAAATACGGTACCTCTCAGAGACACCTGACAACTGCTGCCAGTCTGGTGAAGCCACCACTGCGACCAGCTTGATGGCCAGGACTTCAGCAGGACCAGCCATGCACAGAACCTGCATGTCTGCAAGGAAAAGCTCCACAGCTCTGCGCACCTGTACGCATCCAGTAGCCTGTGGTGCTGCTCCCAGCAAACCCTGCCTTGCAGATTCTCTTTTCAGTGCTTGATTGTTTTGGAGGGTTTGTGTCCTTGTTTTGGCTCACAAATGCATCACAGGTTTTACATTGATGAGGTTCATTCACTTATTAAATTCATACTTCAAGTTCACATAGTGAAACAACAAACCACACAGCACAGTGAATATGGTATATTGTTGAAGGGTGCCCTTCTTCTTTAGGCTGCGGGCTCTGGCAATTGCCCATGTATCAAACTGCTCAGATAAACAGCAGTCTTTTGTTCTTCCCCTCATTTCCTGCTAAACAGCACTTCTCCCTCAGTTTGCTGAGCAATACGTGAAACTCTCCCTGCTGTAACAGCAGAAGGAATGCTCAGTTCACCAATACCAAGCCGCCTCCCTTAGCCCATTATTTAACAAATGCATACGTACCAAGACAGAAATTTTTTAAAAATTAACCTTATAGTTAAACAGAGGCAGCCTGTGACCGCACAAAGCTTGGCACAGAAAAAGAATATTTCTGCAACCGTTTACTTCACTTTGTAAGGAAACACAGAGCGCCGTGTAGTTTAGATATCCATAAAATACATCAGTACTGACTTGACTCCTCTCTTTGTCTGAGCTGACACTACATTCTACTTACGTACCTCTTGGCTGTATAGTAAAGGACGATTTAGGTTTATTGCTTTGACTGATTTGTTCCAAGTCAGGGCTGTTGCTATTGCTATTAGACACTGTATACCCTGGAAATGAAAATAAACTCTTTAGAGAAACCTGTTCAATGTATAGATCAAGCTACTAAATTGCCATGACTTCTTAGAATTGTCAGAAGATCAAAAACACCAAATGAGGTCAGACTGGAAATACTATTATTTCTGCCTCCATGTACTCCAGAGAGATGCAAGTGCAGTAAACAAGTGCTTACAGACACAGTGTATTTTCTGATAATACCAATGCCAACTCCCTATGGAATAATAGAGTGGAATTAGACCAAAAAGTACAAATGACCAGGAAAATTGGCAGCTCAGGAAATAAAAAGCAAGAATAATGCATCTCAAAGATACTTGTCCATTTAATTGATCCTGTATTTTGGTTTTCCTGATTTATGAATTAAAATCAGCTTATGTGTGTGTCCCCTGAGGTCTTTGGTAAAAGTCTTAGGTAGCATTTATCCACTAGGTAAATTCATACTAAATGTGAATTAATGTGGTACAGAGTAGTGAGAGTCTAGAATACAGGCCAGTTCACATTTTTGTATTTCCTTCTCATTTGCTCACTAATTTCTATTTACATTATTTTCCAATTAGGCTGGTCTACACCCAAAGCTATTTAATTTTAAATGTTTTCTGTCAACTCCCTACCAAGCATAAATGTATTAAACTTTCAAATAAATCCTACACTGGCTCACTTTCCTTGGCTATGTTTTCATAACACCCTTCAGAGTTTCTGAGAAGTATTCACCTCTCCAGTTTAGGAGCAAATTCTGTAATACCAGGAAACAAATATAATAAAATTTTCATCAGACCCAAGCTCTCTCCCTGCCTCCAGGTGACAGTCATAACTGTTAGGTTACACTCAAACTTACTCCTTCTGCCCAACATACACTTCATTATCTCCCCAAAAGATGAACACCCTTAAAAGGAAGGCTGAGAGTGGCTTATCTTAAATTTCACTTCTAGTGTGGTTAGAGCATTCTCCTGGAGGGCAAGATACAGGACCAAATTTTCCCAGGCAGGGAGAAGAACCACTTCCACCTTCCAGCCCCTCTGATGTGATCGTACAAGGACACACCATCAGTCAAGCGCTGGGTTGGGACCCTGCACCAGGAGGAGGTTCACAGCTCCAATTGCTACCTCCTGCTGTACGCCACAGGTTTTTCAAAGCCATCCACAGCCTTCTACTGGCTCGAGCAGGAAGGTCCCTGCTTAGTGCATTGACCCATTTCTTCCCGCCTGACTTTCCCTGTGCACTGTGTAAGAAGTCTCAGCGCCCAACTCTAGGAGACGGCAAGTTATCCAAGACCAAATTGGGTGCCTTTCTACTCAATTCAGCACTGTTGTGCCCATGTCCTTTATGGATCAAGCTCTGACAGGAGGAACAGAGCTACGGGACTAGGTGACCTTCAGGCGTTATAGCACTGCATGCTTTAGAAGGAAAAGAACCTCCAGGGAGTAAGAAGTCCTTTCTTCAACATGAATCACACAGGACTTAGCGTAACAAAAATGAACAGCAGAAACAAATCTTGGAAAATGTGAAAGCCAAGCACCTGAATTCCCATGAACATAGTGGTTCTAATATATCATCAGTTATGACTTCACAGGTGTTTCATGCAACATGCCTTTCCGAGTACGCATTGCAATTTTATATACTGTGTTACCTCCAGCTATAACAAAATATAAAATCAGTGACAACAGATGGCATTCTCCCCCAATTAAGCACTGCAGGACCTTTGTAATACCCTTGAAAGACTTATGCCATTGCTGATAATTTTACTGAGTTACTCACCATGTCAGTGTCTCCGAGATCCAGCTTCTCTAAGGTTGAATTAATTTGTAGCATTGAAGCAAAGAACATTCCACCTTTGTTTCCTATTTTGTTTCCAGTCATTCTCAAATACACAAGAGTTTCATTCCTCTAGACAATAATAATAATAATAAATAATAATAATTACTTTTAAATGGCCTGAAAAACAACACTGTCCTTTTTCCTATGAATCCTGCTGGTTGTCACACAAAGACAAAACATCGCTCCAGAAGAACTGTGTCTAAGTGATAACACTGACTAAGCAGCTGGCTCAGGCTCCCCTCAGTGGAATCAAACACATGAGAGTCTGGAAGCACAACTCAAGTATTTGAAAACTTTTGTTTCTCCCACGTTCACAAACTTCACTCTCATGAAAATAATCCAGGCAGATATTTATGCCTGAATTGGGAATTGAAATGCAAATTATATCAAAACTGACTTAAATTTAGTAAGAGTATTTTAAACAAGAATATAATTTGCTTTATTTTTCATAGTCTTTTAAATCACATGATCAGTCAAAGCTCAGTGAAGCCCATCACCTTTGGTAGGACTACCTGGTGCAGAGTGAAACCAGCGTGTAAGTCTTTGCTGGACTGGAGACTTCACTGGCAATACAAAGTTCTGATCGAAGGTCTAGAAAAGCCAGCATCTTTCCCCCGCCCTCCACAGAATTTCAATGGATATGAAATACCTATTCATTGTTAAAGCACTAAATGCAATGCAGAGTAGTTTTGTGGTTTTAATTGCTCAGTATTGCCGTAATCACTCGTTATCAGAGATTATGATTAAGTGATTACAAAACAAGTAGTTCTGTGAGCAGCAGAACTAACACAGCCTGCTTTCTTACAGCTTTTTTGTCTTCCACGTACCCCCTGTACCCTTTCCCCTGCTGCAGTACCTCGCTAGAGCATCTCCTTCCCTCTCCCTCACTCAATAACACACCCCCTTCACGCTCAGATCCCCCCATGCCTGGCCCAGCAGCGGGAGCCCACACAGCCAAAGGGCTGGTGGTCGGGTCCTGCCACCCGCCTGCTCAGCAAATGCTGCCACGGGACTGCACAAATAACTTTGGGGGTTGCTTGCAAGTCCAGTGTTGTACTATCTACTTTACAACCTTAGCGTTTCGGAGACCTCTCAAATTTAGTTGAAATCAGTTCAGAGTTCAAAGACTATGAAGGAGGAAGAGAGAGCTCACGTGAGTCTCATTTCACAAACACAACGATTCTTATAGACAAGCCTCGTTCCATCAGGAAACCACATTAAAAATAACAAACATGTTTTTATGCTGCTGCTGTAAGGCAAAGTTTTGAAAACATGTCTCAGACATCTTGAATTAAGACAAATATTGACATCAAGGTAGAAAAATCCAGCTGTGATAGTTGGGATAATTAAGCATTAGTGGCAGCACAGTGCAACTTTCTCATGTGTGAAATCTGATTTCTGAAGTCTGCCTTGGGAAAGCAAGCAATCTCTGTGATACAGCAAAATGCTGAACGGACTGAAGACAGAGGGCCCTTTCAGCCAGCTCTGATGTTGGCAGGACAGCTAGTACTGTTCTTCAAAAGCAAAAATATCAAACTAGATGCCATTGTCTAAATCTCCCAGACAAATACTCACATGGAGTGCTCTTGCTATCAGCTCTGCTCCACTTGTGCCAATGTCATTAAACATCAGGTTAAGGTACCGCAGAGTGGAGTTTTCCTTAGGAACAAACAAAGCAGAAAGCAATGAGACTTTTTTTCAGAGCACGCCTGCATTTTTCAAAAAGGAGATGCATCATACACATACTTACAACCTCTGGCCTCCTCTGCATTTCAGGCAGCCCCTGATTTGGAGAAGTAGTTAAAGAATGCCAAAGTATGTCAGATAATGAGGGAAAGGCAGAAAAACATGTAGCATGAAGGCCCTCATGGGGCTTACAGAAACCACCTAGAAACCCACGTGCTTAGCATGACTAAATGAGGCAGGTGGTCAAGCTCAGATGAGGATCTTCAGGCACTTTGTGAACTTAATGGCACTCCCTGAGCTCTAGGAACACAGGCAGCGAGTCGTAACTCACCATTTTCCATCTGTATTCCAGTGCTTACAATGACAAAAAGGCAGTATTAAAGTTTCCCATGCTTAGGCCTACCAAAAAGCTAACAGAGATGATAAAGTATCTAAAACAAAGGCCTTGGCACACTTGACATTTACTCCCTTTGTTGAATTGAACTGTAAGCCTAAAAGCCCCACAGTTTATTCCACCGTTCTTTCTTCAGGACACCCTAACCAAGTGTCAAACGGTTTTCTACTAGAAATTAAAAATCTCCCCAGAGAATACAATCTGAGATTCTAGTAGAATGAATTTGGAAGTCAAAATTAATGGAATTTTGCCAAACCAATGCGGTCTTGTCTCCAATACACCACATATAAATATTATCACAGCCAAATAAATTAAAAGCTACTGAAAGATAAATATCACTTTGGCACCTGGAGAAATGTTGCCATGTTCTTTGCTCCAGCATCAGTCAATACATTACACCTAAGATCCAAACCTGAAAAAGATGAAGAATGTGACAAATGCATATCTACAATTAATTGATCTCTACACAAAAATAAATAAAGACGAACTAAGGCTGAAATCAAGACTGCTTATGTTTTCTCATATTAGCACAGCAATGTCAAACATACATGAAAAAAAACTTACCTGTGACAAATACAGTACTGCGTAAGACAGAGGCAAGAACTTGAAGATCATCATCTGTAACTCTCCGCACAGGCACTAGGTGATTATTTCCAGCTATTTTTAATGTGATCCCTTTTGTCCCTCTGCCGTAACATAAAAACATAAGCACATGAGAAGTTAAATGACACAGAAAAATGAATTCTCTCTCCAGATAAGGAGTGTATGAATGCTTTCCCCCACTGCTGTGTTTGCATGCAGTTAGCTGCTGCCACTACCTTTGGTAACACCATGACAGATGACATGACTCAAGCTGTACCTCAGCACTGTCCTTTTTGATATTCTGAAGACACTGCACAGCTACAAGACCATGCTTAACACACATGCAAAGAAAGCACGAAGAAGCAAGATAAGGGAAAGGCAGGTGGAAATAAAGACTATCCTGGAGGTTACCTCATCATCTTCTTTTTACTTGTTCCCTTTTCTTTATTTAATCTGTCCTGCCCTCCGGATCAAAACCTAACACAAACCATTCCCCTGTGCTGTGTTTTCTCAGGTTTTCCCTCCAAAGGACGATTAACTTCGACCCCAGGAGCATCCATGAAAGGAAGCCCTAGCTAGCCACAGAATGAGAGAGAGTTTGAGTGGTTAGGACCTTGGCGGGATTCAGAGACAGTTCAGGGAAGCATTACCAGCTGGAAGCTAACTGGATGCAGCTGAGGCTTTTTGAACAGGGGCGAAACAAAAGGAAGGGATTTAGGAAGACTAGACACTTGAGTTTGGCTTCTCTAAGGGACACAAAGGCACCATCCTGTACATTTTTCACTTTTTTTGATTTCACTGCTTGTAAAGCTGCCCAGAAGGGAAATAATAGTGCAAACTTCTGCCAAGATGATGTCAAGATGAGTCAAACCAGAACTTCAGCAGTCAATGCTAAATATGATTTGTGTTTAAGCCTGAAACTTCATGAACTTTCTCATCACTTGATTCCTTGTCCTGCTGTCCTGTTTAAGGCTTTCAGAAGCATCTGAAACATGCTGTTTGTTATTTCCTTACATTTTATCATTTTTATCAGCTTCTTGAAGTACAAGAGCAATGAAGGGGTTTTCAGGTTGGCCCACATTTTGACAGGCCTGCACGTAGTGCTGGTGAAGATCTTGATGAACTGACATGACCTGTTGGAAAACAAAACAAAGCATTACTGCATGGTTATGGCAGCCTAGCAACATCACCATGGACCCAAGCACTGTTGTGCCAGGTTCTGCACAACAATAAAAGCAGGCTTGGTCTGAAAAGGGTTACAACTCTTGGTATGCTACACAAGAATAAGAGATAGATACAGACAGACAGGAAAAGCACAAGGAAAAAAATGTGGATTTGTGGACGTGTTTCTGATCTGCCATCGCATAGGATCTGAGCTAACAGTATGTTCATACAGGCAAGTCCTTTTCCTCTGTAAAGCAGCTGGGCCCCCGACCTCCACAGGCCTACCTGAGCAATCAATGCCTGCACCCTCTGCCCTGTGGCCGAGCTGGGCTGCTCCAGGGTTAATAATGTTTGGTCGTGGAGCCCGTCTCCAAGGAGAGCATCCCAGGCCCTTCAAGAAGGAGTGGGCAAAGGCAGCCAGGCCCAGCCCAGGGCCCTGGCAGGAGGCCCCACGGCCGCCCTACCCCTCTGGGGTGCTGGGTCCTCCTCACGGTGGAGGCCTGGCCATGTCTGCAGTGCCCAGCCTCTGCAGGGAGGGGAGTTTCATCAGCTCACCCCCAGAGTATTTACTTAGCAGTCTGCCTGCAGTCTCCAAGGAGCCTTTGCAAAAATTTCCGTGGTTACATGGATTAGCAGCTACTTCAAAGGTGCCTGTGCCAGTCCTTTCCACCAAATAAATCCTTCTAGCCACCTCACTACTGCCCGTGTACTCAGGAGGGGGTGGGCTGAGGTTGCAGGCTCTCCTGTCCCACAGCATGTGGGGCTCACACCCCAGTACTGAACTCCAGGCCAATAAAAAATAAAATACTCTTGTGCAACATCTGAATTAGTCTGGGAAGCCTAGCATGGGTCTCTCCTCATGGTGGTCACTCAGTTCTTCCTCCTTGTCCTGGCAGCACCTGGAAACCACCTATCTCTGGAAACGTGATGTCCTCCTGGTGTGGTTATAGCAGCAGAGAAAGGGGCATCAGGTGGGAGACGACTGACAGCTGCCTCTCGACCTCCACTTTCTCTTATCATTCCTTAAATGCCAGCTGAAAGGTTTCTTCCATCCAAACATCACAGGTCAGTCAGGTAGTCACCCCTTCCCACCTCTTGATCTTTCACTATCAGCACCAGTACAACTTCAAGGGTTATCAGATTCAGTGGCATCTCTCTGGCTCTCTTCTGGTTACAGAAGAAGATGCCACCTTTTTACAATAGGACTCTTCCAGTTTTACAGTCAGCATAGCTGAAGACAAATCTCATTTATTGTTTGTGAATATAGGCCTTCAAGACTCAAGGAGGTTGCTTCATCCAGCTCCCCTGACTTCACATGGTCACCCTCTGAATTCGGCTGTTGGGGTGCTTCAGGATGCACTGGCATTCAAACCTATGGTCCCGCTGTATGTACTGCAGGATTCGATCTCAATGAACACAAGCAGCTTTTTGCAGGGGTACAACTGAGACTAGAACCTGTCCCTAAATTCTAAGTTCTGCCAGTTTATTTATTTAGCACAGGAAGGTCTTTGAGTACTGTTGATTTTTTACTTCTTTTTCTCTTCTGAAATTACAGATAAGGAGCAGAGATGGCTGAGTCTCAGCAGAGCCAGGAGGCCAGCGCAGGGGGCACTCATTGCCCCAAAGCTGACTCTGCTGGTTTTGAGGATGACCATGTTGAGACCGCACGAGAAATATCAGTGAATGAAGTGCCAGAAGGAAGCTTTCTCCCACACGTCACACACAGGATATTTTTCATTGATTTATCCAACAAGCCACTGCAAAGCATCTTGCCAGACAACTTGAGTCTAGAATATCTGGAAGAGCTGCACATGGAAAAGAACCTGATTGTAAGCATTCCGAGACATCAATCACCTGAGGCACATGAAGATCCTCTACTTGGATCAGAATTACATACAGGACATATGCAAAGAACTGGGGGACCTGAAATGTCTTCCAAGCTTAAATCTAAAGTGACAATCCCCTCTCCTGTAGTTTGCTGCCAGTTATCAGCAAGTTGCAGCCCCTTTGTCAGCTCAGTCTGTAAAACAAACTTGTACAAAATCCCAGCTCAGGTCTGTGAATACCCCCAACGTGTTGAATTGCTTAGCCTTCTGACAATAATCTCAAGTGTCTGCCTAAAGAAATAGTGAACCTGACAAAAACTCAATTAAATTTACCTCCAGAAAAATAGATTTGAAAGCTTTCCCAAGGAGCTTTGTCATATTGCTAATTTAGAAATAATAGATCTGGAACAAAATCTGATCAGTCTCATCCCAGAAGACAGAGGCTTTTTGACAAACTTAGTTAAGCTATTTTTAGCTTTTAATAACTTATCCTCCATTCCTCCTACACTGCAACGCTGCCAGAAGCTGGCTGTGCTGGATCTGTCTCAATCTCCTGCACAAGATTCCCCCAGGTTTGAAGAATCTCACCGAAATGAGTACTCAGACTGTCTCCTAACAATCTGGAGGAGTTCCCAAACCGGTTCTGCTGCTTGCTGTCCCTTTCCCGTGTTTATCTGAGGAACACTGGACTGCACACAGTACTGGGGTCCTTCACCAGATTAACCAGTATCAGGATACTAGATCTGAGTGAAAATTGCTTTGATGATATTCCTAAAGGAATATGCACTATGAAAAATCTGGAAGTATGGGCCCTGGATGACAATGAGATACAGGAAGTATTTGTTCCTTTGTTTTAATTTTTATTTTATTGATACCTCCCTTTTGCAAAATCCAAGTCCTTCATCACAACTGAGTGCCACTTTTCCCTACTACAGTGAGAAGGCATGTTCCATTTGGTGTGCACCTGAGCCTGGGTTACTCATTATCACTGACATGTGAGCATTCAGGCAGGGAGAAAATAGCAAGAACATGAAAACACTGACCTTTGTGTTGAATCGTAAAGACAATATACCGGACTGGAGGGATTGCTTCAGTCTTTTTGCATCTTTTTTCCTGTGTACACTGGAAAATAAGAGCTGCATTTGCATAGAATCAATACATCACAAACTGAAACAGAACAGAGGGCAATTTAAAAAAGGATGCCATATTGTTAATGCCTTTAACACCATTAATATTTGCTGTTCATTTAATAATGAACAATTATGTACCCTAAACCTGTGTTGTTATAAATGTAATGGTATACACGGACATACTCATTTTAGGGCTCAGAATACACATTATGTTTCATATAATGCAATGCTTCTTTTCCAAGGAGATTTTCACTTGTGCAATTTTCTTCATAAAGGTTACATATACAGAAGTGGTAATTTATGCAAAAGAATCACTTTCAGACTTCTTTCATTTAAATTACTCTCCCCTGCACTGTGCATACAAAGGAAATGAAGAAGCAGACTAATGCTTCTGCTAAGAAATAAAATTAACCCCATAAGAAATCCTTCCAGGAGAGGACACAACATGGATCTTTTGCCCAAATTTCCACCACACTGTGAGGTATAATGTTATATTAATGAGCAGAATATTCTGTGTTCATCCATCAACAGTAACACAGCTCCACAGCATTTTCTTGGAGATTTTTCCCTAATAACAAAATCCCAAAGATTACTGTTTAATTGACGTAATGTATCTTTTTAATGACTGTGTCTAGATACCTGCGGAGGTAAAAGAACTGACAAATTTGAAATGCCTTAGCCCATCTGAAAACCAATTCAGTATCTTTCCAGAGGAAACTTTTCTCCTGGAGTCAATAGAGGAATTATACCTGGGACAAAATATAGGAATTAAATTCACAAGTCTGCCAGAAGACATCAGCAAATTGCAGGTAGGAGCAATAGAAGGGAGAAGGTCTCCGTCTGCTCTGGCATGGCACTTCCGTGGACTTCAGCTGCTCCCAAATGCAGGACTGAAGGTTCTCCTAATCTCTTTAGGTACACGGTGCAGCATCAGGCCATGCCAGGGCCGTCAGAATAGGAATAATATCAAAACTCAGTGTTTGAAACTCACGTTCTCTCTTTGTGTTTAGTAGTCATCCCAATGGTATCTCAGTTTATAAACTTTGCTTCTGCACTTACTGATATTTTCTGTACATTGATTATATACCAAGCTAAGGAAAAATCCTTTAATTATTAAAACTTCTGCACACATCTCTTCCAGAATCTGAAAGAACTGCATATGGAGAATAATTGTCTGGAGTACCTGCCCACAGCCATCAGCTCATTGACCCACTTGAAAATATTTGACTGTCATAACAATCTCCTTAAACAGCTCCCAGACTCTATATACCAAATACGAGGTGAAATATAGTCTTTGTGGCCTTAAGGACACAAGTACCAGTAAGCATTTTGGAAGAAGGAGGGCGAGAAGGAACGCAGTGCATCGTTCAGGGCTCTTCCTGTAACTGTAAGGAAGCCAAAGAGGATAAAAGTTAGGAACTGGGAGGGTGGGAGAAGCACTGTACCCAAGCCAAGTGGACAGGAGGTCCCCACCCATGACCTACCTCAACCTCAGGGTCTGGGGAAAAAAGTATTTCCCAGAGCTCAGCTCAAAGCAGACCCCCTGATGTAAGAAGACCCACTGGGTCAGCACAAGTAACTCCAGGGTGGTGTGGAACTGGCTCTCTGGAGGTGCTCCCCAGCCCAGGCTTTCCATCTTCCCCAGTTCTCCATTGCATCTTTGTGTGGCTGACTTCACTAGCACTGTTAGAGGGCCAATTGGCAGGCCTTTTGAAAGCTGAATTTAGCCACCTGGCTGCCAGATGAATAGTCTTCACCTGGAGAAGCAAATGCTTTGCTAGGAAAGCCCGAGTCCCATCCTTCTATACATGGGAGCAGATACTCTGAATATTAAATGCTCTGGTGAGATGTTCAACACATACATTCATTACATGCACAGACTGAATTGTTATGCTTCATCCATGTTTATGGGGAGCATGCAGGAATGCTCTACATCATTCCTGTTCCTTGTGCTGCAGCTGTTTGCTTTTGTGTGTTCAGGTTAGCAAAAACTGCTCATTCAGAGCAATCACCTGTCCCAGCTGCCCAAGGATTTGGACAGTCTTCAGCAGCTGGAGCGGGTCCTTGTGGATGGGAACCCTATGACAGACCCTCCGATTGAAGTGTGCTGTCAGGGGACATCTGCCATCTGGGAATACTTACAGGAAAAAAGGTGTAAAAGGTCCATGAACTTAAAGGTAGGGGTGTTAAGAAAGCCACCACAATATACATCCAAAGCTGTGTTTTTAGTAATAGATACTTTGCAGAACAACCTACAGGGCACTCGATGCAACATCAAAAACATCTTAAACCACCATTTCCATCAGCTATGGCAGAGCAGTACTTCTATCACTGATCATGTTAAGGTAGAATACAGGGAACCATCAGGAAATACAGCAGTGGGCATCACTCAGAAATGTTCCAGAAGGTTGTCACTGCCCCGCCAGGTCACAATCAGCAGGCACGGAACAGCCCTTACAACTTGCAAGGGAGCTTTCCTTAGTTCCTTGTCCGTGGAAGGGAAATGGTTAGTGTGTCTAAAAACAAGGCAGATCCTCTAAGTCAAGGCATTGCTTAAAGATGAAACCAACTGCAGGTGGCTTCTTCACTCTTGTTGACTGTGTTTTGACTGTAGAGAGTTGAAGATCCATTGTGCAAACACATTGAAAAAATGCACATTTTTCGTGTCTTGTTTTTTGTTTCTTTTTTTTTTTTCCAAGAGAACATCAGTCTGTATTACCATAGGCCATGGAATTAATTTGCTCAGAAAAAATACAGGGCAAGAAGGAAGGAAAGGCAAATCCTCAGTCTTTGATTCTTCTGAACCTAAATTATTCCCCTCTTTCTGTAATGTCTGTAATTTCTTCATGAACTACTGTGTTTCTCCCAAACTGCTCTTCTGAACTAAAAGGTGACATTTAAAGATGCATAGACATAGTCATTTACTACTCTAATCAAAGGGTCTGGAGGACTACACTGTTAGTCTCCTCCCTGGTAAGAAACTCCTCTTGGAAAAAAGAATAACAGAGAGTAAAAGAAAAGTCAGGTGGCTGGAAGTCTATCTTAGCTGAACACAATGTAGTCTAATACAGAATAAAAGTGGGTTTTGGAGACCGCAATGCGCCTGGTTTTTTGCATCATGAATATCCACCAGTAATACTGTTCCACATGACTGTTTGCTTTTAGCCTTTTCCTCCAGGTAACCAGATTTTTCTTCTCTTCTTCAGATCCAATGTTTGTGGCGTGGGTCGATGAATCAGAAGGGGATCGGACCTTTCTTGACACTTAAGAATCTAAAGAAGAAAAGAAAGAAGGAAAAGAAAGGAAAAGGAAAGGGAAAAGAGAAGCCTGTAAAAGCCTCAAAAGCCAAAAAGTGATATTTGGGCAGAAAAATGCAGAGGGCTCTTTTCATTTACAAGAAGGGCAAACGTGAGCAGAGATAAGCGAGTAGGAGATAAGCAGTATTAAAGCATTTGAATCACTGAGTGTTACAATGAAAACAGATGATTTTTTGAGGTTTGTTTTTGTGTTTTTGTCAACATTCACTCGAGCTGAATCAGGCAGATTCTGAAATATTCTTGAGATGTCTCATTCTGAATGCATGTTATCTCAAAGCATAAAGGCAGCTGATTAACTGCAAATGAGTCTAATCTGTAGGAATCTGGTGCAACGAAGTGTTCTTTGTTCTGAATCCCAAAGTATTTTACATGCAATTCTTAGAAATCTGTTTTCCAGTCAGTGACATAGAGCTATATCTATAGAGTGAAACAATATTTGTGGCCCCACTTACTAGCAGTTATTTAATGAGTTTTACATTCAGAAATGATCAATACCTTGTTTGGAAATATGGAGGAGGATTCCAGGCAGTCAGAACACATGCACTTCTACCAGAACCTGTATTACCATCCTGTCTTACAGAGGTGTAAAAAGCTGTTTTGAAAGTATCGCCACACTTTTGCAAAGCTGTTCACTGATGTTTTGACAATCTGTGGTTATAGTCTTTTGAATGACTGCAAGCTCTCAAATCCTTAGTGTTATAGCTCATCTCTGAAATAGCTTGGTAACTGTAAAACAGACGTCTGTGTACGACAGGCTTATTTGAAAGCACAGAGTCTGCAGAATGCAGTATTCTGCAACGATTCTGGGTCCTGGCATGTCATAACACCTTTGTTATTCAAAAGAACTGTGACAAACACTCCTTACTATAATTCTAGCATGCCAAATTTATATGCAACCATGTCCTTCCACAGCACTTTACAGATAGCTGTTTGTCCTAGACAGCTGATGTCCTTGTCTAGTTTTCATTCTGTATTGCTCAGTTACTCCTTAAACTCCTCCAGAGTTTTATTTGCAGCATATATAAAGCACAGAGCTGGACTGGGACCGGCCACTGTGCAGATTCAAAAGGCACGAGTGGGTGGGAGCAACCCCCTTTATTTACTTTAATTGGCTGGTCGGAGCTGCAGTCCTGCTGTCCTTCCTCTTGTCTGAGTTGCCTCAGAAAAGGTGGTGGCATCCTGAAGGAGGTGGTGAAGGCAGGGTCACTGAGACCCAGCTCTTCCTAGAGCTCCACCTCCAGGTAGTGCTCTCTGAATGCTGCAGCTGCATCTGCACCCAGGGTACAGATCTTATTTCTGTTTGGCTCTTGAATCGATTGATACTGAAACCTCATTAATATGCTTGTTGGCAGGAGAGAGCTGGGAGTGCAGAAAAGTGGCATGGCTTGGTTTTGATTTTCCATTTTAATAGGTAATTGATGCTGTTTTGATTGTTTGGAGGTGTCTTACAAAATTTTTTCACCCTAAGTGAAGGCAAAGAGGAACAGAGGGAAGGATGATTCAGAGACTACTGAGGAGGAAATCACTGGAAGAGAGAGATCTCCGGGAAGACAGGACATTTAATAGAAGTGATTTAATAAAAGCTTTTTAGTGGCACAACAGGTATGACAGAATCATGAGAGGGCAAAGGACTGAGAAGGGGATCATGAACGGCAAGCGGAGAGATTGCTAGCAGTGCGTACTGTGCTCTGGAGCTGAGAATGAGGAACCCAACAATGACAAAACAAGAAAACCCAACACTGAAGTCCAGTTCAGTCAGTAAGATTACAACAGACACCCGACATTAAACATGGGCCAGCTGCTGTACTGAATTAGAGAGAGAGGTTCAACTGGGAAAGGAGTGATTCAGAGAGATTCTCACAAAACAGATAAAGAATCAATTTCCCAGTTGGACCAAAGGCAGATCTGAGGAGGAAAGTCACAGGAAGGCAAGTGATTAAGAGAAGAGATTGGTGTGCTGTTAAACAGAGATGATAGTACTTCCACATTAGAATAACTCTCCTGGCTTAAGTCACTGCTTGAAAATCTCTCGTTAGCCCTGTATGAAACAGGGGCTCTTTGCTTCACTTCAGAGGTTGAGGATCTCTGTAGAAGATAACTGATCCCACACTGCAGCAATTCCCTGCTACCTCTGACCAAGACACTCCAGTTCACCTCACATTTCTCAGAGCTGGGGGAACCAAGTGCACTTTTCAAGTGGAACTGAAACTGGAACCAGCAAGTCCATGGAGACCCTCACATGAAATCGTGGATTAAATGATCAAAGGGTATCAGCACAGCATGGTCAGCTGCTGGTTATAACCCTGACCAGCCAGAAGTTGGTGTTGAAAGGGTCACCCAGACTGAAACCTGAATACTGATCTGCATCTGCATGGGAGAACTTGCTGAGAGGGGCCCTAGCAAGTTAGGAAATTGCCACTGAATGATTCTGTTGTGCCTCTTCTCCGGGAGATTGCTGCAGCACGTAGATATACTCAGAGCTAATTGAGCAGTGCTTTATCCCTCAAGCTGCCTTGGGATTTCTCTAAGACTCCTCACTCAGTGGGCAGATCTAATATCTTTACTTCCTAAAATACCTTACCGATGAATAATCCCACTGCAGTCTTTGAGCTCACGTGTGGGTTAACAAACTCCATGACACAAGTGACTATGCCAGAATTTAGCTCTGTGTAAGAAAATACAATAAAATGCCAAATAAGAAATTATCAAATAAAAAAAAAGGAGGAGCCACTTACATGTCCCAAGTTTCCTTTTTCTAACAAGTCTTGGGCACAAAGCAGGGTGCTGTGCTCTTAGCTAGAAGCTGCCCTGTGGCTTTGAGTAATAGACTTTGCTTATTTCCCTCATCTTTAAGGCAAGGATAAGAACACTGTCTATGTCACAAGATGTTGTGAAGGTTAATGGATTAATCCTGAATGCAGGAAGCATGAAGGCACTGCAGGGACTCCCACTGGCTTTCATATGCTTTAGATCAGACTCTTAGATCTGGAAGTTTGGTTTTGTGCTGCGTGTCATAAAAGAGTCTGTACAGAAAGCGCAGTCTGGGTAACGCTGAAACAGCTCAGGATAAGAAGGAGCATCCCTGAAGTATCCTAAAGTCTTTGTATAGCCTTATCCAGAATGCCTAGGGATTGCTCTGTGTCCAAAATCCTTGCTAAGGTAGCAGGACGTATCTCTGATATAACCTACCACAGCATTTCCCTTGCCCCTGAGACCTGCCAAGACACCAATCAACTGTTTCTTACCTTGAGTTTACGCTGATTCTGTACACAGGACTTATCTACACTATGAGATGGCATCAACGGCCAGAGCAGAGGCAGAACAGCTCCTTTTCTATTCTCCTTACTGGACTAACATATAATCCTGAGTTGTTGGGATGCTTTCCAAATCTCACAATTATGTAGATTTAATGCATTCACAAAGAGGCAAAAGTTTTGGGGGAGAAGAAACTAACATTTAAAACATAGAGGTTTCAAGTATTTTCACATTAGAGGCATCTTCCTTATATACAGGAGGCCACATTCACACTGTCCGCCCACCTGCATTAGCACACACCCCAGCCACTTTCCTCCATTGGCAAACCTGCAGTGTGTCCATGTGAAATCATCATTGCTCTTTTGACAGTAGTCATTGCAGTATTCACAACACAAAGATTAAGCGTATATAACAGTGTAAGTGTGGCCCAGAGAGTCTGAAAGAATATGTTATTAAGTGCAATGATCTATGCATGCAGAAGGTTAAATAACAGTTTTCTGTAATTGTGGAACTATTTCAAGAGCTCTCATGAGATGAGATTACTAAAAACTGGGCAGTCTTCTAAGCCAGAGGCACATAATACTTGGTTCATGTGCTGCTTGTGAAAGGCCTTCCAGGAACCTTCAATCGCCATCAACAGTCAAAACGAATGTTTCTTTTGTTGTCTTGATTAAAGCTTTCCAGTTGTTTTCGCTGCGATTCTGAAAGGACCCATCTTTGCATCCCCAGCTCTGTCACGGCAGGCAGCTTTGTCAGGGCTGCTAACAACTCACTGAACCATGTCCCACAGTCACGGCAGGACAATGGGCGAAGACTGACATCCAGCTCTGAGAGTTCTTTGAATACTGCTAAGCCTTGACAGAAAACGACCCACCCTTCATCAGAGATGTTGTTATTATAACTCAAATCCAGCTTCTGTAATCTGGCTAGATGGCCGTCCTCCATCAGTAACGCTGCAAGAAACAACAGACACAAACACAACTAATACATCCCAGCAATTGCTTTAAAAGCTTATAAATAAGAAGAGTACCATATTATTTATGGGTATTCAGCAGTCAAACAGCAAGATTCAACTCCTCAGCAACATAAAATCACTTGCTGTTGATCTCAGAAAGACTGTTTTATCACAGCTGAAGGAGTGTACAACATTTTAAACACAGGCAATTCAAAAGGAACAGGAGTATCAGGTTAAAATTGTATGGCAACCTGAAAACCTTTGAGTCAGTTGGAAGGAGGTTATAAGTGCCAATTAAAATAGGCAGAGAGGCTTTACATGGAGATTTAGAAAGAGGAAAGCAAAACTAGGTGAGGTTGCCTGATTACAACAGCCACCTCTCACTGTGGGAGGGTAAGGAGCCTAATATATCCTAAAGGGAAGTGGGATCCTTACTGTATGATTGGCAAAGGAGACACCCATCAAAGGTGATGTTTGTGAAGTCAAAAATACTCAGGCTTCATCTCACCAGCCTTCAGATTACAGGTCCTTAATAGCTGTCACACAGCTATCGCCAATCTCAGACAGTCAAAACCCGTGATTCAGGCCCACAGAATCACAAGGATGATTACAAAATAAACAGGTTTGTAAAAGGACCCTAGAATTTATTCCCTCATCAGGTTCCCATCTTCCAGTATTCCTCAGCAGCTGCTAAGAGGTGGGTGGAAATATTTCTGTTTCAGCTCTCCCAGAATAGTTTGACTCCAGAAACACACCTAATGGACTGAGAGCTGGTAGTGCCTGTATTACTGGCTGTCAGCACGTACATTTTCTATAAATTACTGAACCCAAAACCAGCAACTGAGCAAAATAAAACTTCTCACAGGCAGCTTTAAATACCTGATATAAAAAACAGATGCAAACCCTACATTTTCTAAGGACTGCCTTTTTGTATTAATAGATAAAACTGCTAAAAGATTATTTGCATTTTATCCTTTTCAGCTTTTGCACTGTGCATGTACAGGACACACAGTCTTCAGCAAAATGAAAACCCTTTCTGGGAAAAATACTGCTGTATTTTCCGTCTTTTAATTTGATTTATGCAAAAACGTGCTCAGCCCATTGAACAAGTCCCTTCTGAATTGTGGTCTAAATGCCCTGGCTCTTTGACTGCTAGTGAATACCATGTTATACGTACTTAGAAGTGCCAAATCTTCAGCCACCAAGTTACAGCTGCTCAGTCTTAACACTTGAATCTCCGTTGCAAGCTTTAGTGCTCCCAAAAGCAGCTTTAGGTTCCCACCAACGCATTTATTCCAAGAAAGGTCTAATATCTCCAGTTCAGGAAGGTGAAGGGCAGCCTCAGCTGAAAAGATTAAGACCAGCAACTTCTGCTTACTAAGAGAAAACAACATGGCCTCAACAGACACCTCACCAGCAATTCACCTGTAAATAGGCTCCTAACAGGCTGCCTGCTTGTGCTTAGAATGACTTATTTTATCCTAATAAGTCAGACAAAAAATATCTCCTGTGCTCTTTAAAGAATACAAGAAGGGCCTGCCTATAGAATCTTTAAGGATTCAGTGGAAGGGTTTCTTGTCTTTCTGTTCATGTTATTGGCTTAACCTTGTCCCACTGAAGTCAATTTAATTTAACAGCTTGTTTTTAAAGTATTTAATATCAATTTAAAGACAACAATTTTTTGCTGTGAACTCACCACGCAAGGTGAAATGCTCTGTATCTTTTGACAACACCGATTTCCAAGATGTCACTCTTACATAATTGTAATGATATAAATATAGTACTCTTCCTGCAGGGACCTCAGACCAGTTTAGCTTGCTACTGCTTCTGCTGAAGGCAGTGAAGTTTCAATGTCACCAGGAAACAGTACAAAATATAAGTGCGCAATAAGCAGTAACTAACAGATCCCTCTGTACTTAGATTTCATGTGCCATATGGAACACCTATCAAAGGGACAGTGTAGCTGCTAATCCACTGAGATTTCAAATAAGTAGTCAAAAGAGGCTGAATTTACATATCTTCTGCTAGATTGGACTTTTCTTCATGGATGTGCAATATCTTTTCCACTACTGCAGTCATTGCCTCAGTTCCTCCATTGCCCCATGCTTAACTCTATCCCAGAAAGTTTCTACTGAACTTTTACCTGCAGTGAGGTGAAAAACCTTCAGTCAAAACTTTACCCCACTAAACTGCAAATGCAGTGTCACAACCAAACTATAATTACAGCATAATATGAAATCATGTTTTTCTTTCTCTTCCAAAATTAGGCAGTATATGAAAGCTCACTATCAGACAAAGGACTAAAAGGACTTCATCCAGTCAGGTATAATGGGGGAAGATATACAATGGTCTTCCCTTGCAACTAGGTCCCATGAAGCACTGGTTTCATCACAGGCTTTTTCACTCGGAACCTGTGGCATAATATAACGATGATCTTTGGAGATCAGCCAAAGGAGAATGAAGTGCTTTGTCCCACAAGGATACACAGAGAATAGACATACTTTAAAAAAACATTCCTACCTAGTGATGAAAACGACTCTTTGCCTAAACCACAGTTGCTGATGGCCACAGATTTCAGCTTCGGTAAAAACCTGAGCCTGCCCAGAAGAGGATCAGATGAGACTCCTACACATTTATTTGAGGATAAATTCAGCTCTTGAAGACTGGAGAGCAAAGGTATCACCTGGGCTATGAAAACATGAAATATTTATTAGACAGTCACCGATCCAGAACAAATATGTAGTTGTGTATTTGCTTGACATCATTTCTTTTCTTTATAAATCAATCCAAAAGTCAAGGCCAGGTTTTGACACTCAAATTTATGGTGAGTAATGTTTTAGTCCATAAATAGCCTTGCCATTTTCAGTAGGAATGTTTAAGAAATTAGGTATTACATACTGTGTGGAAGGTTGTCAGAAGACGGCATCCTGTTGAAATTTTCTAGGTGAAGTAGGGAATTTAACATTAAATGAGATGGGGGTTATTTCCAAGTGTCTTCACTGCTAACTGAAACTCCTTTATATTCATGTTATTATTCTCTATTAGTCAATAAATTAAAAATAATTCATGATTGCTATTACTAATAGTTACTATTTCCCAATGCTTCATCAGCAGCTTTTCAAAATTACCTTCTTTATCATGGAAAATAAGATGTGGGCAATATAGTCTTTGAGTCATGGGATTTGTTGTTGTTGTTGTTCTAAAGAGTAAAAACCAGTGTCAAAAAGTTGTTGTAATGCACACAGAAAAATAAACTGTCTCACTGATTGAATGGGAAATGTCTTTCTCTTCCTAATAGTATTTATGAATTGGACCAATTCAGCATGGAGACTGTAGTCTTCAGCTTTTCTGTAAAGCATACAGCAGCAGCAATGCAAGATCTCCTAACACCACTTTCTACTCGACTACAGTTCACTAAGCGAGTCTTAGGAAGTTATATTGATGTGCACACACCCGCCTTGGAGCCATGACAATTTATACCGGGGGGGAACTGTCCCTGGATATTTCCAAAATTACTGGTTATCAAAAAAGCAGTGCTTGATGGCAGTTCCGACATTCCCATCACGGGTCTGAATCATGGCAGATTCAGGTCCTTAGTTCCACATGGGATCAGACACTGTAAGATTACCTTTGATTCAGCAAAAATAACATTCCATATTGATCAAGAAAGCTATCCTCCACAATGCGCTTTCAGAGCTGCCTAATGAAAAATGTACTGAGATCTGCTGGACTAGGTTAGGCAGAATCTCTTACGCCTTTGAGATATTTTCAGGAGTCAAAACCTAGATTCTTAATGGATTTCCTCAACATGTCCTTACACAAAACGGTCACGTCCTCTTCTGTTACACAGCACTGGTGGAGATCAAGGACCTCGAGGTTTTTCAAGCTGGCCAAATGAGCTGTTGAGTCTTTAAAGCCACCACCAATCTCTTTGTTACACGATATGTCTAATTTTCTTAGCTCTGTAAGGTGCTGTAAAGCAGCGTCTGAAATGGAAAAGGGAGCATGCTGGTCACCGGTGGCTACAATAGTACAGGTCACAGCTTTAGCATTTATTTACTTTAACATCAAAGTTTGCACAAGGTATTGCAGGCAAAGCTCTTACACTAAGCTTCAGTGTATAATCACAGCGGACATACAGTAATACTGCAAAGCTTCTCCACCCATGCAACTCCATTCTTCTCTGAAATAGCAGGTGAAGGTGAGGCCAGGTCATCCCCCAGATCCTTTCACTCCTCAGCCTTTTGCTGAAATAACTACTATGTGTGCTCATTAGTGCCAGTTGTTTTGTTTTATGGATAAGACCTCCACTAGGGAGAGACACGGTTAATAAGCCCATTTCATTTGGCTTCACCAGACACTCATTAAGTGATAATGGTGAATTTGGATTTCCTTCTGAGAGTAGGATTAGCTTG
>VYZV01014835.1:6148-47922 GCA_013401275.1 Pandion haliaetus | reverse complement strand
CAGAAACAGATCAATTACTTTCACCAGCTTTTGTAGAGATACGGTTTTCCTCCCTAAACAGATAGTATGACTCACTTTTGAGCTACTACCATATATGTCATTTTATTTCTGAACCTTTCCTGGAAAAAGCCTGGATATGACATAAACCCCAGCTTTATAACTCAGACCGGTTTTTAGAACTTGCAAAATAAGCAGTAGTTTTTATAATTCCTCGTTGATTGAGTTTGCCCTTCTTTTAGATATGTATCACAGACTGACCCCAGAGTAAACTCCAGGCCCAGAGGTAAGTGACTCTGCATCAGAACCTGAGTGCATAACATCAGCTTTAAAACCTTTAAATCTCATGCTTTGCAGAAAGCAGGGTTGCAGGCACTCCAAGCAAAGAAGCAAGCAGAGGAATAAGCTTCTTTCAGACTTTCAAAACCAAGTCAGAAAGCTCCAAGGCAGCACTTCCAGTTCTAAGTCTCTTCCAAAAGAACATTACTTTTTTTGTGATGAGCACTCATCTGTCCTGCAGCATGAAGACCTAAGCTGACCCTATTATGACTGACTCTGTTTCACTTCTTCTGTCTACCATTAGATATCAAAGCTAGCTAAAAAAAATACTTATTGAAATTGAAAACATGTTTTCCTGCAAATAGGACTGAATTCTGTCCATTCGGAATGTGAAAGCTTCATATCCTGAGGAACGAACTCAGCAGAACTACTCAAATGTGTAAGGTCACTCATCAGCCCAAGTTCTTTCTACTGTTTCATAGCAGGAGTTTACATTGCCCAGCATGGAAGCAGCAGGAGTAGTATGTAGGAAGAGATGAGATGGATTACATTAGACCCAAGCTGTCTGGAAGTAAACGTAAATGAAATCCTGTACCTAAGGAGGTGACATCCTCAGCTGTCAGCCTGCAGTTGTTAAGTCGAAGGACTTTTAGCAGGTTCACATGATGAAGATGAACAGTGAGAGCTTTCAAAGTCCCACCAACACAGCCATTCCAGGACAGGCTGATCTCTTCCAGCTCTGGGAGAAACGGCAATAAAGAAGCTGTAAAAAAAGAAAAGAAAAAGCATATTCTGTTTGCATGTTATTTGCACACATTGGATGTCAATACATCTTAATACAGAGATGCTTTCTACAACCAATACAGCATTATAAAGCCATGACAATTTGTATCTCAGTTTTCTTATCAGTAGTTTGTGTGTAAGGACATTCATCTGCTTCACAGACCTGTATGATTTTTAGATTTGTACATATATATTACATAATTTATATAATTTATTAATTAACGTTTCTCAGGGACCTGGGACCACCGGATGAAATGTTAAATAAAGCCAGGCCTGTATAAAAGAAAGGGAAAGAAAAAGAGGAGAGTGAATAACGGAATAGGCAAATAAGTATTAAAGAAATGTAGGAAGTGACTAGTTGAATAAAATGTGTATTTACCCAGCTCTGTTACATCTGCTGCACTTAATGCACAATTATTTAGATCCAGATTCTTGCTGTTGGGTTCTTTTCCCAGTTTCTGCATGAACTGGTTAAATCTCTGCTCACCAGATGGTGACTCTGCTTCAGAAATGAGATGTGAAAGTGCATCTGAGTAACAAAGAAATAGGGCCCTGGTTACTGCTGCTACTAACACAATATGTAAAACCTGTCTGTGGCTGCTGGGTGAAGACTTAGGAAATGAACTAAATCTGTCAGTAAACCAGACTCTATTTTTGATCAATGTGGACCAATAACCTGAGTGATAAGATCACTATAGATCAGACCACTACAAAGTTCCTGATGCAGAGTGAGAAGAGAGTCTCCTGTTGCACATCTCCACACGACCTTATGCCAGTGACTTCGGATGTTTGCACCACCAGTTCAAGGACATTAAATTCATGCAAAACCCTGAACTGCAGTTATTCTGGATGCACAAGTCATATAACCACCTCTGTGTGCCTATGCTATAGCCACACTGCTGCAATACAGTCTGTACTTGATCACTTAGCACTGAGTGGTCCTGCAATTGTGTGATGAACCTGCTGCTTCCTTCATGACAGCCTGTGTTCATTTCCATACATTGTCTGTGTAAGGCAGATCCTACTTTTTTTGGCTTTGGAAAGCAACCCCCACTTACCTTCTTCTTCCATGCATTTTGTACAGCAAGGCAAATTGCATTTACATTCATTGCTAACCCTTTAACAAATAAGTAATTTCATCTAATGCCTACAGATCGAAAAAAGCAGCCAAAAATTACACAAAATAGCAATCCCACTCTCAGCAGCTGTTTCCCCAAACCTACCCAAAACTCTTAGGACAAAAGGATGGGGTTCTAAGACTCACCTCCCGGCTCCTTTTTAGAAATAGCCTCATTTTCTCTGGTGCGGATGTAAAGAATATTCTTGTGCTCACAGAATAACATACATGATGAATTTCCATTCCCTTCCCCTCCCCCCTACCAGTGTTAAGTGGTAGGAAACATCTGCTCTTGTTGTCTTCAGACTGCTGTAGCAGCAGGGCGGACAGAGACCTATCTTAGATACAAGCCAAGCTACTGCTCAAAGCTTGGCTTTGAAACCAAATAAGCTCCACAACTAATGAGCTGACTCTAGCACTGACCTCTCACATTGGAGATCACGAGAGAGGTCACCTAAAAGCTTTATCCCTCCTCAGCAATATGGATCTCACTCCTTGCTTGGCACCTATCAAATTAGAGGGCACATCCTTGATAACGTTCCAATCAGAAGCAAATGCTGGCTAAAGGTTAAAGCGTAGGCAGCAAAATACAGGATTTTGGCTAGCAAGAAAAGCAACTGATTTTCTATGAAATTAAAATATATACTCGTGCATATGTATTTCACTATTGTAGCAGCATTACCTTCTACAGAGAGATCTTGCTTCTCACTCTGATCATCAGCTCCAGAGTTGTTTATTTCTGTTTCTTCAACTTCCCTTCTGTCCTTGCCTTCAGTTTTCCCAAAGTCAAAGCCCCTGAAGAATTTTTGGATGGCTGAAGGCTGCTTTTTTCTTTTTCCAGGAGAGGACCTCTCCCCTTGGAACTGTTTTATAACAAAGTCAAATGGGGAACTCTTCGGGATGTTCGGGATGTCTTCTTCAGGCTTATCTTGGCAGCTCTGAATGTCATCTTTCAGGAGATCAGCAGACATAGAAATAATTAGTTTCACTAATGTTTACTCTTGCTTACCTTCTTTCATAATGGCAGATGCACTGAGAATTTCCTACCATTCCCTCCATGCTAATATCAGAAAAGCACTGTTTAGTAGACCACACTCTGAGCTCATTTCTCCTCCTTCAAAAGGAACTGGTAATGCTCTGTATTAGCACAGCAGACTCAGTGGTCCCAATTCTCAATGGTGCAAGTATGACTCTGCTGCCTTGTTAATGCAGACTGCCCTTAAGGCCACCTCACCAGGCCACCGAGCGCTGAAGGGCTAACCTGCTGCTTTCCCTACTATTTAATCCCCAGGTTCAGTTCATAGTCTTGTGGCCACATTAAAGAAGCAAGGCTGAGATGTCCCCATTCTGAGGGGATGCCAGGTTAAATTTGACACCAAAGTGATTCTTCATGCCAAAGGCCAGTCCAGCAGTGACACAGGTGAGAGGAGGAGGTATGCAACAAGGAGTGGAAGGACATCCTTGCCTGAACAATGTCACATGCTCCCAATCTCAGGGTGGAACATGGAAATGAAACCCCATTAACCTTAGAGCAAAGCTGAAGTGATAGTGTAGAAAACAACGAGATATTGTAGCTATGAACACTGGGAGTGTGCCACTGCTGGAAGAAAACAAGCCCCCCAGATAGCTTGTTTGGAACAGTTCAGTAGTATAGTGACCTCAGTTTCAGTGATTAATTCACAGGTAAATTAAAGTTTGACTTTATAATTTATACACATTCTTTCCTTAGTTCTGTTTTTACTACACAAACTATAGCATCATTTGGTGATTCTGAAGCTGATTTGTTTTTCTCTAAATATTAATTTAATGCTCTTTCTTTAGTTTTAACGCTAGCATTCGCCTGCACACACATGCTTTTAATGGAGCAGTCATAAAAACTAAGCAGGCATTCATTGACTTTTGTTTTGTGAGAACTATATGGAAAAGATATGTATCAAGTCCTACTGTGTGCCATTGACTGCAGGGGGAATGACCTGTGCTTGGACCTCGATCCTGTAATACACCAGAGCTCATTAATAGATTTCTGTGCTCACACAGATTCTCCCTTCCCCAGTACAGACCCGCACACAGAACTCATTCCACAATTTGCTGTCATCCATAGAGTACATGAAGTCAATCATTTTAATAATTGTTAGTTATTAAATGTCATTGGCATCAACTTTCCAAAAAAGAGAAACATGAAGAAGTATCAGAAATCCTATGACTTGCATAGATAGTTTTCATGTTACTATAGCAAGAGTTGGGTCAGGGGGAAAATGTCAAAATAAAGCAAATGTAGTTTTTATATACACATACTTTTCTTTGTGTGTGTGTATATATATAAAAGTGGGTATATATACTGATGTATATAAATGTATGCATATTTTCTTACTGTGTTGGAAGTTATCTGCCATGATACCAGTGTTCAAGGGCAGAGCACTTACAATTACAAAAAGCTGATGCATTGTTTAAAGTCTTCCTCTTAAAAGCCTGTCACAGCTGTATTTCTTCTAAGTACAAAAATTATACAAAACAATGTACATAGATGTACATGCACATTTACTGAGCTGTAAAGCAATGTTGGTTACTCTGCCTGTGTTTTCATGCTGTAGAGTGGTATTATTTTAAACAGACAAAGAAACGTACCTGTCTTTTCCATTGGTACACCTGAGGACCTGTTTCACGTTCTGCAGTACTTTCAAGGCTTGCAGAAGTGAGCCGTGACATGCAAACAAAACGTCACTTCTTTCCCTAATAGGACTTTCCACGTAGTTTTCTTTCAAGAGTTTCTGTCTTCATCAGTTTGGTAGCAGCAGCTCTGCACAATTAGTTTGTGGGCTCTTTCCCGATGCCTCTGTCCCTCTGTACTGTCTCCCAATGTCAGCCTGCTGTCCCTGGCCTCTTTTTTCGGTGAGGGGGTTGAGAAGTCCATTTAAGTGCTCTGATCACGTCCCCGCTCTGATCACTCACAAGGCAGAAATCAGGAAGTGGCAGCACAGACTTCCCACTGCATGTCCCTGAAACAGCTGTTGTTAGAAGAGGCTGAGTCACCTTATAGATCAGGTTACAAGACTACCTGAAGAAAAGCTCTTTGTTTTCCCACCCCTTTTGTCCATACTGGTCAGAAATACTGCTGGAGGCTAAGCAAAGCCCTGCTGTCAGCAGGATGTTGCATAGTTCAATAAGAAAAAGGAATACAGCGGACTAGCGCACTCCTGTTCGTTTTAGGGCAACAGGAGATGTGAGGTGTCATACTGCATCACCCAACACAATCTGCCTGTAGGCAACAGTGTGATCCAACATTAGGATGCAACCATTTGATACACTGTATACATCCATCAAACTTCACTATACCTTTTTTTCTCTCTGTCTGCCCTGGAATCTGATTTCCATGATGGCAACTGTTACAATTTCTAGCTTAAACATTCTCATGGCCATTTATGCTGAATCTCTTTAGCTTTGATGATTCTTTTTAATCTATGAGGTCTTCGCTTTTCTAGGCTAAACCGACCGAACCCTTCTTGTCTCTCCTCAAGTGGAGACTCCATTTCCCTTATCACTTCCTGCTCACCTTTGTCTGCACCCCTTGCAACATAATTTATATTTCCTTAAGTACAAGGGACCATCCACGGGTATGTATACACTAAAGACATATGCAAACCGGAATGCTTTTGGTGGGGAATGATAAAGCTGGTCAACAAAACTAATGATTTCTTTGAAAGCAGCTGAGCAGACACCAGCCGTGAGGACAGGCTTGACTCAGTGTGTCAACGTACAAATGATTCAGACAGGGTGGAATGAGGCACAAGGGGCTGCTAGGAGCCAACAGGATAAGATTAAGAGAAAAAAAAAACTTAAAGTGAACATCAGGAAAATCATTTTGCCCATGAGAAGTGCCATGCTGGGAAACATTTACTGTAGGAGAAAATACACAAAAACACTGTGATGAACCATCTTTCCCTGCAGGAATGGAGGGCACATTTCTATTCCCAAAAAGAAAGGATCTTCAAGTTGGTTTGGGGGTTTTCTGACACCGGTAGCGGCTGTCATGTCCCAGTTTCTGAAACTAGTCTCTCACTACAGACCTGTAACTACTGGGAAAGATCACCTCCCTGTGTGTTAATTCACTTCACGTGTTCAGGCATCTCAGCTATGCAGTCTATCGAAAATCTCAAGCTTTTCTGTTGGTAAGGAACTCACTGAATTTGACAGCTCTTTTCCACTTGTTGTGCTTAACAACAGAGTGGCCAGGGATGAAATGGAGACAAAGCAACCCATGTTTATGAACACGTGCCAGGCTCTGCTGGCCCAAACCACTCAATACCCACTGCAGTTCAATGAGAACGTGGAATGGGAATATCTGATAATCTCTGCTCCCTGGAACTGGGGAAATCCTTAAGCATATTAAGCACCAATTACAATGGTTAGGCTGGGCTAACTTGAATGTTCTGACATCAGTATGTTAGGTGATATGTTGCCCATTCAGAAATTCTTTCACCACTTTAGGCTGTTGACTTTAGGCTGTTGAATGACAGTGAAAATACCTCATGGCAGCCTGACAGCATCCCTGTAATCTGGTGAGAAGGGAAATGTAGTTTTGCAGTGACCTAGTTTCCTCTTCCTAGAAAGTAAATCCTTAACTTTTTTTACAGCAGCTACGAGGGAAGAGGGGACAGCAGGGTTATCCCAAAACAAAGCAGGATAACTAGAGCAAGGTGGGCTGAAAACATGAGCATTACTTTGCAATCGGCCCAGGCTGTGCTGTGAAGATGCAATATATCGCGATGGCCAGGCCCAGCCATGCCGCCGCTAGCTGCTAGACTGGGCCCTGCTGTGTCGGTTGCTCTCTCCTCCATGGCATACTTCTGAACACGTGTCCTGCTCCTGCCTTGCAGACTTGTGCGTCTGCTTCTTGCAGTACGTCATGGACAGCACAGGCCAGGCTTAGCTTTTGGAGTTTAAAAATAATAAATGCTTTCCCCTTTCTATCCAGTTAAATGGTTTGTGACCATCTGCTGAGTGCTCAGTGTCACACTTGTTTATATCTACTCTTCCCTCTGTGTAGACCTGGGGCAAGGTTAGGAATAGAACCAATTGTGGAACAAAATAGTTAAAATTGCATCCCACACAGCATCCACTGGTGAGAGATTAATGTGGATTTTTGTACTTTGCCTCATTGTGACTCCTTAATCCCGCATATATTCCAAAGAAATAATGCCATTAGAGGATTAGTGCCACAAGTTCATTTGAAAAAAAGGATTTGCAAACACTGAAATCCTATATTCTATGTACTTAATCACTGAGTATCATTTTGGGGATTTCCTCTCCCTTTAGTAGTGTCTCTTTCAATGAAAACCAAGCAAAGTAGCAACTCTGTTTTGGGTGGCCCTTGTTATCCATTAAAGGAAAACAAAACCCCAAGCATCTGGTTAAAATAATACAGAATCTAAACACACTGGACTAAACCCATCCTTGCTGTCATACAATCATTGCAGTTATACCAGGGAGGCACATAGCCCAATATTTAAACAGAATTTAAAGATTTTTGATATCTATCTGCCAGGGATTTTTAATATTCTGAGTCCTGTAGCATGTAGTAACACAGTGACCCTTGTTTGCTTCTAAGGCAGTTCCCTTTCCCACCTTTGCTTACACCCAGTGAAGCCACTGTTATCCACTCTGTGGGAGAAGGAGACTGAATCACTGCCGTGTTATTCCTTCTCCCTTTCCTTAGCATGCATCTCTGCTGCTCTGTTCCCCCTTTCTGCATGACTGCCACTGCCTGAAGCAGCGTCTGTGAGCTTCTCTTGCTTGGCTCGATTTGCTGCAGGCTGCCTAGGTGAAGTGGGCTGTTGCATGGGCCAAGAAATTGCTAGGGGTGGAAAAATGCTTATTGCCCCGTTGCTGACTACCAGTGCCACGTGACTTTCTCTTGGGGTGTGCTGACTCAGAATACCTGTGCCAGGAGCTGCTCCCAAATGAGGGCAGGGGAAGAGTGGCCTGCTCCAGTACCAGGTTCACTGCCCTCATCTTTCCCAGCCATGTACATCAAACCATGCCCTCCACAGCTTCCTCCATTCTCTCTTGCTCTGTCCCTTCCCTTCATCCTCTGACTTTCACCCAGTTCTGACCACTTTTAACTGAGGCAGCAAAATTGAGTCTTGCCTGCATAGCTGAGGAGCCTTCAGCTGGCATTGATGGTATTTTGCTAGCACCACAATATCTGTGTCATCCACTAATTTGGTGTTGACTCCCTTTACACCCGGGCAATTCACAGAGCAGCAGGGATTGGCTTTAAGGCCAGACAAAAACCTTTAGAAGACACTGCACACACAATGGGCTGGAAGGACCACTGCCTCAGGATGAATTAATAGATGCAGCTGCACTCACTAGCGGGAAGTGCTCTGCAGAGCCTAGGTTAGGAACTGTAGCTTGGTGTCTTCCAGGTAGAGCTCAGCAGTATGCTACCATGTGGATAAACACTTTTTCCATATATTCTTATACTTTCAGAAACATTGTGCAGCACTGACACTTCCCTGGAGCAAACTCAGTCCAGACTTCCCTACACTGAGATCAGCGTGCATGCCTGAGGATTCTATTTGGTCCAAAGTGTCCAAGTAGCCTCATCATTTCCCACAAAAGAAATATTAGATCTTCTGATTTTTAATAGCTCATCAGCCTACAGTAGCTCCTGAGGCAGCTGTTTAAAATACATTTCACTGGGTTATGAAAACTAAATCCAACCGCCTTATTCCATATTTATGTACAACCATACACTTATAACAGGAAGGGTTTGAAGAGACACAGAGAACATACAAAACCAGCTAAAAAGCTTGGGTTCAGAAATGCATACAGCTCTGAGTAACCTTAAAAAGTCGCCTAAACTCAGTGAGACTTTTCATGGGTGGAAAGGCTGAGGAAGATTTTGATTCTTCACTGTGCTTTTACACTTTAAAACATAACAAAAAGTCAAGTTATGAAACTCTGGTGCTAGCATGCAAAGGTGGGCTCTGCCTGACCTGAAGGGGCTGTGCACTTGGCAGGACAATCTTGCAGGTGCATGTGCTGGATGAACTGGTTGTGAGCAGAGATGTGTGACGGCCTCTGTTGCCGGTGATTTATCATAGTTAGAAGAATTTCAACCTTGCATATACCAGCACAAGTTGCTAAACATGAATTGTAGAATTCTAAAACATATTCTTTTTTTCAAAGCCAGAATTTACCTTATCTACCATAAAATAATAGCAATGACAAGTAGATTTTTCCAACTATCTCATATTGAATATGCACTTTCATTCCATAAAAAGCATGACTAAAAGATCTATTGCAGCAAATGTGTATTTATATCCACAATGCAGATATTTTTAACACACTGATATTGAGTTATTCTTTTTTGAATGGAATTACACAAATACAAACTTAATGTTTCATTCTCTATTACAATATATTAGTCTGATAGAGGAGATTTTCAGGCTGGAAATTTCTTTTTGGTTGAACTTATGCCAGGATTAATCCCCTTTCAGTTAATCATTTACATGAATGGGTAATCTTCAGAGTTCATGCAAGGCCTGCAAACTATATTAATTACTAGAAACCTAATTAGAAATCAACAGAGTCAAAGGATCAGTGTTACTTCCATACGGTACCATCTGGTACCATGGGTCTGGATAGTTCAGCAAAACTCCTCATTGCATTCTGTGGAACTTCAACCTGAGTATGTGTTGCCAGAGAGCGCAAGTTTATGCTGATATATGAGCTGGCTGTAAAGCATTTTTAGGGTCATCCGAAATGACAGCATCTGAGTCCCTGTATTTCTAGCTGTTATTTCAATAGTTAGTTCAAAAAAGAGTATTTACTCAGGTTTTCTTTTTGAATGTGATACCAATGCAGTCGTAATTGGCCTTTCTACATCTAAAAATACCCTAAATCCATACACAGGCTAATGAAAAAAATCCCCAAACAAGCAAATATGAACATATGCCATAAAATGATTTGATTAAAGATAATAAGTGTGTGTATTGTCATTTGCTTTAATTATTACTCCAATGTAAAAAGGTATGTCCAGAGTGAAAAGAGTGAAATTCCACACGACATAAACATGGTAGAGTGCGGCTTCCATTACCTCTGGTGTACATGCATGGAAATGGTAATATAATTTTACCAACTGATTTGCTCTTTCAGCACGTGGCCAGTTTGAAAATTTTGACCAAAATGTTTCAGTCCGGTTAGCCAGACAAAAAAATCAGGTCTTTGTATGGTTTTAAATCCAGACCTTTCCAAACATTTTGATTCAGGGACACATAAAAACCAGTCTTCTTTCAACATACAATGTTTGATCAATTTAATTTTCAAAGGAACTTAATGGTTAGTCACATTTCATCACTTAGATTCACTTTTTGGCTTTTGGAATTGAGATCAGCCACACTAAGTAAAATTCAGTAGGTTCAGTTTTGTCCCTGTTTGGGTCCAGTTCTCTCTGATTAATTCCCAGATTTCCACTGGGAATGAGACAGCTGTGTAATCCACCTAGTCTCTCCAAACTTCTCTCAAGAGCTGTGGTAAATGTAATGCTTTTCCCTTGAACAGCGAATTGTGTTACAACCTGTTACCTTTCCAGTAAGTATTTGCTGATCTTGTCAGTATGTATTTATTACAGGTGAACACCAAAGCAGGGCACTTCCCTCTTCAGAGTATCCTGCAACTCAGGAAGGAACTATAACACTGACCCTGCAACCAAGCAAAGGGCTGAGGATTGGGAAAAAAAAATTAACTCCCAAGGAGTTCCATAGCTTAAAGGACATTCTGCATACCCAGGACGTCAGATGATTACAGTGACACTGACACACAGCTCTGCCCATTCCCTTCTCGGGTTATTTTTCAGTTTCTTGTAAGAGGACCCAAAGGCAAGATCCCATGTGTTTCTAAGCCAGCTGTGTCACTGTAGGGTCTGATGATTGTTTCTAATCCCACAATTCTAGACCACTGCCTGTTGTTCAAGCTCATTCTTACTATTCCCAGGCTACTTCTCCCAGACTTCCTAACCCAACCACCAGACCACCCTTTTCTTACCTATGCTTGTGGGCACTCTATTCTTCTAGTTTAGATCTTTTGGGGAAAACATGGAAGGAAATGAGGTTTAGCTGTAGAATTTGCTATGTCTGAACACAGATTTCATTCTGGAAAAAGACAGGGTCATTTGTGACAAATAAGCCATTTACCAAGTTCTGTATCAGTCCAGTTCATATCATTATACAGAAATAAGTCTCCATTGAAATGCATCTTGCTTCAGTGAACTTCATAAGGAGAAGAAATAAGGATTATCACTCTTACACAGACTTCTCACAGTGTTTAGAAACAGTGGATTAAAACCTGCTTAGGCTCTAGTTTAGCAGGTTCTCTACTTATACCAATCCATTCCAGCATTGCATTTTGGTAAACAACATCATTCTTGAACTGGTAATAAAATTGCCTAATACAATTTTTTGCCTTCCATTTTTGAAGACAATATATCCCATCAGCTGAGCCATGCCTGTCATTGATTTTGTCAAAAGGGAACAAAGAAAGTTCTGACCCAAATCAGTGCTGACAAAACGTCTGGTGACAACAGTAAGACTAGATCTACCTTAGTGCATGGAGCTGATTCCACACCGATAATCCATTCTGGTACTTCAGGAATTGTGAAAGATGTGAAGAAGTTAACATTTCTTTTGAAATTAATTGAGAAAGAAAGTCTCTTCATTCTTAACTCAGCTTTAGAATAGTATATAAATGGCCAAAACCTGTTGGTTTTTTGGTAGTGTTCTTCGAACCCCTTGTGGTCTACGATGAAGTGATACTCTCTTGGGGCATCCTATACTGGCTGGGTCAAATCCCAGTTTTGAGACTTCTTCACTGCTTGCCATAGAGGTAACCCCAGGCAATAAGTCTGGGCAAGAATATACAGAAGGTGGTGTGACTCCAGCTCCATCTTTCACATTAGTATATATATGGTGCCAGTAGCTCAGGTGACAAACACCAGATACTGGCTGGGAGCTGTCAGGCTACAGCTGTCCCCTTTGCACAGAGGAATCTGAATGTCGGTGTTTCTCCACTCTCAGATTCCTCTGTGCAAAGGGCATAATGTGGGACTACACTGTGCTAAACCATCTCAGCTAACAGCGATGCTGACTGACAGACCAAGGCCTGCATTAGTTTGATATACTCTGCATTACTTCGTTCTGTTCGTAACTCATCTCCTATGTCCCTTTCCCTCCCTCTTTGCTGCTTTGCCATTTTTCCTGTTGATGAAGATGACCAGCAGAAACAGGACTACTGTGAGACACACAGACCACTGCATGATCGAAAAATACACCCCTGCCTGACGCCTGTGAAATCCAAACAAGAACAACTAGATCTTCTCCTGAGAGGGACCATTAAAGCATCTTTATGAATTGTGGTTGTCACACTTCACTACAGAACACAGCAATCCTGCTTCTGTGCCAGAAACCAAAGGCTAGATGCCAGGGGTCTTGCGAAGTAGTGTGCTCTCTCTCCAAACTTCCCTCATTAGGTAAAACAGGAAAAAATAAATATATATCTTTATTATATTGCTGGTTTTGTTTCTACCTCAGGAAGTAATTTTTCCTGGTATTAAACTTTTTGTGGTTTTCCCAAAATGTGATTCACATGGACTAAAACATCTGATGAAAAATGGATGCTGATGCAAGACGTTGCTTTTAATTTATTCAAGCAACTCCATATCTTACAAAGGATTTGTTTCAGCCTCTCCCAGACAATCTGGAAAAAACCCAGCAGAGCAACTTTTTTCAAGACTGTATCTACTCATTACATTTCCAGTCACAGGCTTCTGGAGGCAGTTACAGACCGAGTAGACTGAACACAAGCTGAATATTATCTTTAAGCCTAGAATGCTCCTTCAATTTCTCGTCTGCCTGCACATGCAAAGACTTGGACAACCACAAGAAGATTATTCTCAGGTTATTTTAGCTGGTCTTTAATTATATTTTTTAAAGAAAGTCCTAAAATTATTTTTAAAAGCTAATACTGGAATTCTTTTTTAAACAATGATTCTGGGTGTGATTTTCTCCTTTATAAAGAAGGTCCAGACAGCAAAAAAATAGTCATGATAGCATTTACCACAAATATATTTACAGAGTCACAGTCATTTAAAAAAAAAAATAATAATTCCACAGTAGATACTATATATGTATTTTGTGTTATGTTATAAAAAAATAGGTTTTTTTCTGTAAGGACATGCTGAACTATAGCAGAATTACATCCCTTTGCTAATGATAACACTTCCCTGAGAGCAATTTTCAGTAAGAGTGAGTCGATTTTCTCCCAGTTTAGGCATTGTGTTAGGATCTGAGAGAGGACAAGGGGCAACTTTTTGTTGTTGCAATTGATGAACTTTAGGTAAGTGAATAAGGGATTAACAAACATCAACCTGACATCCCATCAGCTGACATGGATATTAGAAGAAACTAACTACTCCCTGACATTTTAAAATCTGCTATTTACTAGGCATTTGTTCTGAGACCTAACTCACTGACTCAGAATTAAAGAGTAAATTGCCGGCTTGAGCAGTATAACCATCTGATCCCTGTGTTAGCCTCACAATATGCTTAACAGGATTTCCATCTTCTAGTTCCCCCCAATCCAATCGGATACACAGTTCTGGGATAACACGGTTGTGGAGTAACTGCTTGCCAATGGTCAGAAGTACACCCTTTCTAAAAATCAGTAGATAGGTGACACAATGCACAAGGGCTAGGCAATTGTTAACCTTCTCTCATATTTCTTGTTGTAACAGGAAGATTTTAAGTGAATGCATCAAGCATCTTAAAAGCTAACAACAGCTTAGCAGGTTAAATGTGAAATGGGTTTATCAGATCAGTGTAGTGCTCTTCTTGTAATTATGTTTTTACAGCCCGGTTAGGGGATGGTATTGGAGAAGGGCTTGTGATGTCAGAGTGGGTAGGGCTTAGAAGCAGGGATGAGGGCTAATCAAGATAAGTTCAATTTGTATTTAAAGTAAAGTCAGCGTTAGTTAAGGCAGTTTTTGACATGTTAATCTTGATGTGTTTTAAAAGCTGTCAATCACATTACTGAGGCAGCTTGAAAGGAAGACTTATAGTGAAGGCACATACTTTTGGATGTTCACGGTGTCTTCATTTTACCCAAAACTAAGGTCTTCACAATAGATGTAAGTATACATGAAATAAAAAGTGCTAGTTTTTAATGTAAATGGGGATGCTAAGCAATACCAAGAGGTGTATGATTTTTCAGATTTTGATAGGAAAGACTTACCTCACAATAGAAACAGCGCAGATCAAAGCAGACTTCTTCATGGTGTTTTTCTTTAAGAGCAGCACTGGACTGCAGAGAGTAGTTGGGAATAGGCAGGGGTGATGATACAGACAAAGTAAAGTATGTAATTAATTATGTTCTGATTTCCCAGCAATCTGCTATATGTATTCTTATGGGTAAATAATCCTGCATATTCAGGTGCAAACACTGTCTTTTTTTCTGACATAAACTTGATCCTTTTAGAAACATTTAAAGAGATATTTCACAAATGGAGGATTTTACTTTGGGAAAGCTTCGCCTTGCATATTCAGTATTTTTCTAGAAAACTTTGGATACAGATGGAGTTGCTTAATGTATATGCACAGACGTTTCACTGTCTTGTCTAACCGTAACAAAATATTCTTAAAAGCTAACTCGTTGTTAATACATATACCTTAACCTTTGTGCTAATTTATCTTTTTAAAGTACAATAGAAAAACCTCAGTATTTTACAGATACTCCCTGGAGCAGTGGATTTTCTAAATCAGTGTGCAATCAGAATTAATCAAGGCTATCATCACACAGATATATTTAACTGTTTTAGTCTGATGTACCTGCATTAGATTTACCTAATTAAAATTTTGCTTGTGTGCATACGCATTGTAACACACCCCAGTGCTAGCAGCTTTGTGGAACACCAATGTATGCAGTGTGATATATTTTGTAAAAATAATATCATAACATGATGAAGGTTCCTCATGTCTTGTTATTACCTGAATATGTGGGCATATCTCCCCAGTGCCCTAGAGATACAGAGAGATACAGAGAGAGAGATGGCTGGGGGGAGAGAGAGAGAGAGGCAGTCCTGACTCAAATAATTTTATCATGGTCTGATCCTTCAAATTGGAGCTGAAAATGTTCAGTCTGTTCAAGATGCTGATTTCTGAGTCTGTTTACAGGATCAGGTGTGCAATTTCACATGTTAATCTTGCAAGGGGAAAAAGTTTGCATTAAAACTTGTTAATTCATATACAAATTTGGAAAATAACAGTGGCTTTAGTATCTGACATCTGTGACTTACATATATTTTAACATACCTGCAAATATTTTTTTAAGACAAGTATGTGCTGTCTTTTGCTTTGTAACAAAGCTAACCTGAAGCAATGATAAAAACCCACACCATCTTTTTTACCTCGGTGGCATAAGACACATCAAATGCAGTTTTCTGTTTTATCAGAGGATTTGGGGAAGTTCGAGGGATACTGCTGCAATATTTAATATCCTAACTGAAGAGGGAAGGTAATGAGGATGCAGTAAAAGTTTTCTAGATTCAAACTCTTAGTTAAACAGTGATGTTAAAGAGTTGTTAAATAAAAACAGTTTTAAATAGCCTTCCTAAAACCTGTTCCTCTTTCCACTACCTGGTTTCTTTTGGCACTGGGAGTGTTGTCATTTACACTAGTATTTCATGTTAAAGTGAGACACAAATCCCACTAAAATTCAGCTGTATTTCATTTGGAAATACCAGCCTTGCTCTCCAATCGTCAGAAAGCTTTCCACCCCAAGACTTCCATTTCCAGTATTTAAAAATAAAAAAAGAAAAAACTTCTTTTTTATGCTTTAAAAGTAAAAACGATTAAAAAGTAAAAAATGCAGAGATTAGTTTCCTTTTAACTGATCCCACTTACGCCACATTTTGCAATCTTTAGGCTTCTGAAAGAAACAAAGACAAGAGGATAATGTTTCAAATGTCATCCCTAATTATGAAATAAATCCACAAGGAAAACAAATTACATCATGCTTTTATCTCTGTGTATATAACCGATGTAATAGAGACCCAGCCCTTGTAAACAGTTTCTCCATCTACCAGCTTGTCAGGATATAGGGTACGTGTACAATGTTACACACATGTATGTGCACACTTGCTCTCCTACAACCACTATTTTCATTAGTTCTTGATTAGTTATTTTACTTAGTTTTTTAAAAAGCATAGTTAAAGCACTCATTGTGATCCCAGCTGGAGCCTTTGGGTGCTGCCACAAATACAAATGAATAATACTAGCACTATGGTTCTGCAGAAACCAGTCCTGTGGTTACAGCACTGAGCTCAGAGGGAGAAGTGCTAAGCACAATTCCCACCTCAGCTGCTTACTGTCCTGTATCTATATGCCTCCAATGCCGTATCAAATGGCAGGACTGCTTCTTTTTCCTCCACCATCTGTCTGTCTCACCTAGCAGGCTTTGAGGGCTCTTGCTGTGTGTTTGTGTACAGCACAAGGCGTCTCCACCCTTGGTTTTCGTCAATGCGTTAAGCTGACTGCTGCCTTAGAGGCACACAGGGATAACAGTTTCCCCTTGCCCCCAGCCATTCCAGAGAGAACAACGTGAACTTCTATTATGAACCTAACTTAGCTCCTGAAGGACTGAGTTTGCCAATACCAAGCCTTGATTTCTTCCTGAGGCCAGTGTGTTTAAAAACATACAAGTGACTCGCTGCTTGCAATCTTACCAGTTAGCTAGCTCAAAAATGGTGAAACATGCATGTCTTCATTTCAGTCTAAAGGTATGCAATGCAAACTCTACTGGCTGACATACACAGTATAAATATAGTTATATTCCTTTCTTTAGGGAATGTATCGTTCTCAATCCAGTTTTAGGATTACACTCTAATCTCAGTCTCTGAGCAGTCTGTGCCCACATATCTAGGATTAGAATTTAGCCCTATAACCTCTCCAATGGTACCTTACCCCAATTAAGAAGACATATTTCATGCTCCTGTATGACCTAATGCTGGTATAATTGCTTTCTTGCTTTCCAAAAGTAATTTATTTTGCTGACTGTGGGTTCCTGAATAAGTAAAATCTCTAGCTTTATGACTCTTAGCATAGGTTTAGGGCACGAACCCTTGATACTACAGTTAATAACATTAGAGTATTAATAATATTGGAATATTTATCTATTTTTTAAAACAGCATCTTATTTCTGAAGTAATCAGGAGAGCTTTTTCTAAAAAGGGAGCCAATGGAAATGAAAATGAGGCTATGTATGAGTTTATTCATATATTTCACTCATAAGCATGTATACAAGTGTATATTATATGTTTAACTGATTTCTCTGACACAGATTTAGCTGAGCATTTTAAACAATACTCAGCTTCTTCCAAACAGTTTGTGGAGCCACTGCAAAGGTATACTACACATTGCTTTTAAAAAATTCTAATTCTATGTGTTTGATGTAAGTAAAAGCAGTATTAGCTAATGAAATCTTAATGCATTTAACTAAAAACATAAGTCTTCCAACAAATCTATATTATACATGACTATACTGTATTTCGCCAATGCAATTAATAATATAGATACACAGATTGCTATAGACATTTTGAAACTGCATATTGCATTATTAGATTTGCAAATGCTTCTGGTTCATGAAGTTTGTGTCTTGCCACTTCTCATCTAATAAATTGAGACAGAATTAGTACTGGGTGAGTGGTTCTGCCTGCTGCCAAGAAGGGTTTGCTAAGGGTAAGACTCTAAAGGTAGAGATTAACTTGTCTTCATCCCTGTAATGTGCTGTACAGCCAGGATTTGTGCAATAGGATCAGCCATATATGAATGTAACACTGGACAGCTGGTGTGTATGAATTTATATGAACCCTGAGGCAAGATTTTGAGCTACTCTCAAATCCTGGCTAATATATGTATCAGAAGTATACTTTCCCTGGTCCCTCAGAGATCTTGTTTTGCTGATGTTGGTTTCTAATATGCTAGTTTTTATGGAAATAGTATGAACCTTAAGTAGCCTAAATTTGACCTGTAAGTCAGTACCCCAGCTAAGTAACCACAAAAGGTGTTTTTCCAAATGAAATAACATAGATTAGTCAAATTCAGTATCTCCCCCTGACACAGGTTTACATACAAGTCTTTGTATTAGGTTATTAAGCTAGCTATGCATCCTACCTGATCAATTCAATATTTGCCTGAACAGGAAATTGTGGGAAATAAATGGGTAATTTAATGTAGATGACATATACATACAAAATGTGTCCTGTAAGTAAAATTGAACACTATATTGATATTCTAACATTCAGCTAGGGAAAATAGATTAGAATTTCAGTGGAAATAACATCTGAAAAATTTTACCAGAGTTATTAAAAATACCAGAGTTATTTTTATATATCTGAGAAGAAATCCAAGCTAAGTTAGATAGGATTGACTGGCACACCAATGAAAAAAACCCGAATGACTTCATGGAGCAACTCCAGTGAAAACCTCATTAAGGAATCAAACCGTCCTTTTGGCTCATAACGACTCAAAAACTGGGTCAGTGGAAGCAGTAAGCTACAGCTTTAGTGGAAGAAGATACCAATGAACTTTCAAGTCATAGAATTCCATGGCTTTTTTCAATACTGTATCTTCTCCATGTCAAATCAACAGACCACCTAGTCTACCTTTGCAAGGGTAAGTTGCTTATGTGATGATGCACGTTGCCTGAAGCAATGAATGTTGCCTGAAGTGATGCTCTGTGAACCTTGGTCATCTAGTGAATAATAATCTATCAATAAATACGGATCAACTCCACTATGGATGCTGCTGTATATGGTACCCTACATTCAGTGAAAATGCCAGCATTTAAAAGAAAACCTCACTTTTTAAAAGAATGATTTTAAGAACAGTCTTAAATAGTTTCTGCTTCAGCTCTGAAAGGAGGCTATGTGAGAGACAACCTGTCAACAGACAGTGTAACATACCTCACATCCAACACAAAATCCAGACTTATTTTGGGAACTGCACAGACTATACAGAGAGCACCACAGGGATACTGGTGCAGCTGGTTTCTAACCACAGTTACCGCTGCTTGGTTGTTGGTAGATGTTCGTCAGAACAGGCAGGGTATATGGGATCCCATGTGGAGGTGGTGGATTTGGGTCAGAATAGATGGGTCTTTTCCTGCTAGGTTTTCCATGAGTCTATGTTTTAAAGTTGTATCAAAAAATTTTAGTCACAGGTGTGATTTTCGGGGGGAGTGGAGTGAGGAGTGTTACTACAACAGTAAAAGTGTCAGAAGAATAAAAGTGTCTTTTACATGTATGTCTTTTTCCCCACACAGGGACAGCTTCCCCAGAATAAAGTGCATTCACAACTTTGATTAAAACAGGGGATTGAAGTATTCTAGCAGTTCCTAAAACACAAAAGTGGTACAGCTTATCAGTCATCTGACAGACAAAACTTTGTTAGTGTTAATACCAGCTTTTAATATTTTTTTTCTGATTTACGAGAATAAAAAGGTTAAAACCTCCTGGTTTTTCCATTATGTCTTTCTGAACCTCTGCTGGTTGCTTTGCACCTTCATATTCTTTAGTCAGGTGCACCAGGCAAAGGCCAAAGCCCAGACTGTAAGGAGGTTAGCATGAAGTTTGAAATTGCAGCTTTGTTTTCCAGAATATTTAATACGTGGCCACTCAACTGTGAAAGGAAACCACCTAAATGGCTCACCAGACCAATATGGTATGGCAAATACCATCATCCCAGTTGCCATCTATTTTTTTGAGCTGCTGTGAAGTTTAGTTCAGCACTAAATCGCTTTAGTACTGAGCTTTAAAATGCTTTAGCAGCTCAGAAGCACTTTGGCAGCTCAAATGCTCTTCATGAAGCACCCAGCATCCTAAACCGCTTTAAGTCTAAAGTATCCTAAAAAAAAAGGCAAATGGAAACATGTCCAGTGGCACATGTGCAGATACATATGTCAAGAACAAAGCACATGGTGCTGTTTTTGGATTTGACAGGCTTGTCCACTTCCAGGAAGACCTGAATCTTGGCCAACACAGAATCTAGCATTTACAACATTTACAACTGTAAAGATCTTTTTATTTTGAGGGAACACCAGTGGTGTGGTCCAAGTATAGTCTCTACTCTCAGTCTGAATGGCTGAAAATTACTAGCTTGTCTACCTTTTGGAAAACTCATTTTGAGGCTGAGACCAAGTATCTTCACCATACTAAGGAAATGGTAATTTCCTGAAGCATGTGAATTAGATTGATAGCTTTCCCTTAAAATTCTTTTTAACTCTTCGACAGGTCAAAAGGCAATAAAAGGAGTTATAATGATTACTCTAATTTACAAATTACTTGGGTAACAAAATACAGGATTTGGCTTCCATCAGATTTTGGATAAGGAACAGTTTTTAAAGTTTGGTTCTGTTTTGGAGAAGGACTAGCTGTGAAAAAAGGAATTTTGGTTGTTCATGCTTACCATTTCTAAGGAATTTCTGTATCTTAGGTAGCTGGTTTAAAGGCAAATAAACTACTTGGCAATTGGATCCATCTTGTACTCATAACAATGCTAACATCTCAAACTGTGTTTGGTCTCACTGTTACTTGTACAACACCACTGCCTTTGCAGTGGTCCCATATGCACACTTGGTCCCACAGTTGGATTTTATCATGCCAATGCCATTTATCATGGGCATTGACTTACTCAGGCTAGAAGCAGGGGCAACATAGTATAAAAATGGAAATATATTTTGGCTGCAGAGTAAGCAAGTTTTGCATAAATGTGAAAATACATGAGAAAGACCTGAGCAAAAGGTAGTTAGGGTTCTCAAAGAAGGTTGGCATTTTAATGTAATAGCTTCATCACAACATGCTAAAGGCAAATTGGCAAGTAAGCCATAAAAAGTCAAACCATTCAAAGCTCTAGATGGTTTTGGACATTTGTGTGTCAGAGATCACATCTTTGTGGAGTGATTATTAATATGTATCCAGCAGTTACCAGCACTCAGCTGAAATGAGGTAGCTGCTGTCAGGGAATTTGCCAGTGATGGCTTCCCTGTCATGGGAATCATGTCCCAGACTAGACCCAGCAGAGAGGACTCCGCTGTCCTTCGCAGCACAGTCAGTCCTCTCTTTCTTATGTCTTGTTTCTCAATGATTCCTATTTGATGGCTTTCATAGAAAGGTTTAGAAAGACACAATTCATTTGAGCTCTCTTTGGCTTTGGTAGATTCTCTGTGCTTCTCTCTTTGCATTTCTAAGGCATTCCTCACTGTTACCTATACCAAATGCTGGCTGAACTCACAGAGCTGTTGCTATCTATAGGATAAGAACACTTAAGCATTTCATCTTCCATCTTTAAGAAGAGACAAAGAATCCATTTCATCAGAGCTAATGGGGAACAAAATTAAACTCCTTAATTTCAATTTACTTAAAAAAAATAAAATCAATCATTTGCTGTGCAAATCTAGTTTGAAACAAATGTACAGATGCCCTTGCTGCCTTACAGCTAGCCTGGTCCCTCTGCCAACCCCTCAACTTAAAGCCTTCCACACAGGATAACTTTTTAACATCCAGGCTGTGGGTTACAGGACTTACTTCCTTTATGACCTATCTGCACAAACAATCCTCCTGTAGATCGTTCCCCCAAAATCCTAAGCAGGGCATACTCTGGTTCCCTAGTATCAGGATCATTTGTAATCTAATCACCTGCTTTTTCAGACAGATTTAAGAAATGCTGACACAAACCACCTCCATGACTCTACAGCTATTCAACTGTGCATTTGTAGTGTATTAGGTCTTAGTCTAGATTTCTACTCTTCATCTGGCTTTATTTACCTGTACATATATGGATAATTAATCTGAGCCTAGCTGATTTTATCATTGTTTTCATCACTATAAAGCATGTTCTTTTACCTTCTTTTACTTCATTTGGCAGTCTTAAGGGGCTGATCTCATTTGGAACAGCTTATTTCTATCATTTCTTTCCCTCTGTTTCACTTAGTTTACGATAGACAGGGCTCTTAACTATTACAATTCCCAAATAAAACCAGAGATACCTGCCTTCCTGAGTATGAGCACGTCACTGTTCTCAGGGCTGCAGGCAAAAGACTTTGGCTTAATTACATCCTTCTGAGCAGCTGATATTTCCCAAAATCCTGACTTTCCTTGCATAGTAAGACCCAAGGACACTGCACAACTCAGTATAAACAAGGGCAACATTTGCATTGTCCTGAAAACTGAAAGTTTCTATATGGTAACCAATACAATCCACAAGCACTGAAGGGTACAGCTGTGAATGGCAGAAGGACTATCTGCTTATCAGAGAAATTAACTTGTATAACCTGCTCTGTTTCTTACAGTTTTGAATGTCTTAGTCTTTTATTTGGGCCTGCTGATTCAGTTCTTTACAACAGAAAAGTTGTTGCTGTCCCTTTGCAGCATGACTCCACGGGATCACTTGAGAAAAATGTCTATCCTAGGAGAACAAGGAACACTAGAAGAAAAGCACTTATACCGATTAGCAAGTGGCATGGCAGCAGGAGGTAAGCAGGAAGAAACCTAACTGTGCATTTGTTTATAGCATTGCTAATATCTCTACAATGTATAAGAAACAGCCAGCAACAGGTTTAACATCTTTAAGAGGTATCTCAAATTTGTCTTAGGAGTAACTGGAGAAACATTTCTCTTATTAGAAGTTAATATGGGGGATTCTTGGCATTCACAATTTGATCAATAGATGCTAAGCATCTGGAGGTCACACGAACTCAGCAAGAAAAGCCATGGCTGGACATTATGAGGTTCTGGGTCAACACTGCAGGCTCTTCTTTCTAGAGCTGCTGTCTTATGACAAGACAGGTTCTAGCTAATAAGATTTTTCCAAAAATAAAACTGTATTAGAAATGAAAACTCTCTCAAGCAGAGAACCTAACATTCATAGCTATTCATAGTGATATATGAATTATTGCTGATTGTAAATTGTCCTTTTGTACCCTTGACTATGCACATGCTTTTTATTTTTACTACACTTTTCTTGTATAAAACTACATTATTTAAACAATGTGGTTAAGGTGGCAGTGGAAATGTATTCTTTTTTAGTTGCTGTTATTAAAAAAAAAGTGTGATTTGCTAACTCTTGCTAAAATGCTGTCACTTGAGGAAAAAATATTTTTTCTGGTAAAGTTATACTGCAGACAGAATCACTTTCTAATTTACTACACTGACAACAGAATATATACTTTCTATCAGAATTGCGGCAGCGGCAAGAGATGCTAATGAGAAATCAGTTGATGGCAGTAAACCCTCAGCTAATGGGTGCAGGACAGCAGAGAATGCAAGCAATTCCCTCCCAGTTTGAGCCTCGACTGGTAGACAGGTATTTTGCACCACTTCTCTACTATAACACTGCTGTTAAAGAATAACTGTGCACGTGCTGTACCTGAGTATATAAAGATCTTAGATTATTCTTAACTAAACAATTTCCTTTGCAAGTCTGAATGTATTTTTTTCCTCTCAGAGATCTGTTACCTCCAACTGAAATGGTGGCATCAGCTGATCCAAGACAAATCCATATCGCGTCCCACCTTGGGCCCACAGCCCCACAGCACGCAAACATACCAAACATATTGTCCAACCGTGTTTACCCAGGCCCAGGTAATGAAGCATTGTCTGCATCCTGAAAAGTGATAGCATGTATATTAGAAAGCAAACTGCACCAACGAGTTTTTTATAGGTTTATCAGTACTGTCAATAACAGTTTATTTTTTTGGAAAAAGTCTCACTAAAAGGAGGCAGCCTGCCTAGCAGAGATTCTAAAATGTGCCAGTTTAAGTCTAAACACATCCATTTTAGCTTTTGTAAAATACACTGTTTACAAGATCATTTGCATGGTTTTGTTCTCTCCTTTTCTTTTTGTATTTTCCAAGCATTTTCACACCTAAACAGAAGGCTGTAGCTAAACAAATGAGTCCAATCAACAACACTTTTTGTTACATTTAACTCTTGCTCACATATGAGCATTAGCTTTTTTAAGACTACTTTACTGATCATATTCTTTAATCATAATATCACATGCTACTTTACTCATGTAGGGCAACTACAAGTCCTTTTAATAAAGGCTCAAAATTACAGGGCACAGCTCTAAGGGGAAGGCTGGATAACACAACATGGCAACACAACTGTGGCACGCATGTCATGCCGCACATAAATTTACGTATCTATTTATAAAAAGAGGTAATATCGTAAAGTTCCTTCTTTGAGATGAGTGAATAAATTCTTGACGCCACATAGATCTATAAACAAGAATTCCTGGCTTCAGCTTCCCCCAAGCCCCCACCCAATGTGGCTCTCATATAAGAGATTCCCTCAAGAGGAAATGTAGTTTAAAATTACACAGCATGTAGGCTGAAAACAGCCTTGAAGGAGCAGGTTTGCTTTGCTTAACTGTTGGTTATTATTTTCTGAGCAGCTGTATGTACTTCAAAGACATAAGTCACCTAGTAAAGCTACCCTGCTGTCTCTTTCCTTTATGGATAATGGCAGCTATACCAAACTACAGATCTGATCCTGCAAACACCTGATGCTGGACTTTGTGTTTCTACTACATATTCCCACCAAAGCAATGAACAAAAACAGGATTTAACTTCAAGTCATATCAGCTTCCTGGCAAAGCACACAGTTCAAATCTTAAAAAGCTTTTTAAAGTGTCTCTGCATTGCTTTGGGGTTTGTGCATTGGCTTGCAGAAATAAATGAATTTTAAAGATTTTCTCTTTTTTTCCCTTTAAGGATATAGTTTTCTGCAACCAGAATCTATGGAAGCCGTGGCCAGGAGACAGGAACTAGTTCAAAAGCAAAGTATTGCCAGGTAATCAATAGTCAACTTTGCTCTGAGGTGCATGCCAGGATTAGAGCAGCAAGGACAGCTGGAAATTATTAAGTCACAGACTTTTTGTGGGTTTTTATCTACAGTGATTGGGATACTTTTTCAAGTCCCCCAGACAAGCGGAGGCCCCTTAATTATCTCTTAAGGTCTGAAGCTACTGGACTTTCTGCTTGCCCCTCTTCTGCTTTTAGCCTTAAAATGACATAAGAAAAAGAAACAAACCCCTCAGCTTGGTTAAAGTAACAAACAAGCTATCAACTTCAGCCCAGACGCCTGAACTCTGCATCAAACACCCTGAAGTTACAAGAAGTCAGAAACAAATTCAAACTTTACAGCTGTGTGCTATCACACACAACATTTTAAGCCTCTGCAGCTGGGCCCTTGGGACGATTAGCTATATCTCCACCCCACCAGGGTGGACAGCTTTCCTAGTTTAACCAAATAGTCGAATGTCAGGGTGACTATAGAAAGTCCAGTTATTTGTACCGGTTTCGGTGTGATCAGTATCTGGTTAAGTAACCACCAGTGCCTTCACAGCCACACCATTTCCACAGAGGAATTCAAACCTCAACCACGCCCACACTGGGCTTCAGCACAGTACTGAGTGGCAGCACCCCTCACACAGTAGGATTAAGAGTGAAGAACAGATAAATTCTGAGTACGCACCTCAAGAGAATTATGACGGAAGTGTTTTGAGCTCTTCAGTCGGCAAAGCTTGACTACTGAACTCCTCCAAGCACAAGGTTTGCATCAACAATGCATTTCATATAGCTCTTGCCACATGGCAAAAACCCTGAGAAAAACAACTAAAACAGCTAGTAGCAATCATGGGCATCACATATACCCTCAGCCACAGCAGAGCTAGTCCTACCTGTTCAGGCTCTTCCCTCAGCCCACCAAACCCAAGAAAACCCCAACATAAAAGAGCTCAGCCTGAATCCACGAGATAACCTTTTACCCCAGACTTTTGCCATCCTGGTAGTTTCCGCTAGCTTCACACTGCTTTCTGCAGCACACATCACCTTTAGAGGTACACTTGCCCCTCTCACCCTTTATAGAAATCAGGTGTTCGCAATCTCCTGCACTTGCTGCAGCCATGCTGCTGAGCATCTGGGCCTAAATCCTTGTTCTCCAAGGGACTCTGCCTCATACCAAAGCTCAGTGATCACCCATCTGCTGGTCCTCAGAGGAGCAGACTATCTTATCTGGAGCAGTCAGGAATGTAATGCTCTTTGCTGTTTATTTCCACCTCAAGAGCTGTGTACAAGTAATGACAATTGGGCAAGTTGTACAAGGACATAGTACATAGAAAAAACACTTCCACTGGATCTCTGAAAGCAGAAAATCAGTAATTTGGAGGTTGTTGCAAAGATGAAAAGAGGGCAGAGAAAAAGCCCTGAAAGTTATAGGGTCATCAACTAACTCGTCCTCGCAACAATCGTATGAATAACTGTTTTCCTGACAATTTTACGTTAATTAGAAGTCTCCTAAAAGTCAGACTCTCCCTGACCTGTTATCCTCACTGAGGTGTTAAGAAAACTATTTTGATGCGCTTTAAAGACTTGGCTGACTGCACAAGCCCTTTTCCAAAGATGAATGTGGAAGTCCCGCTGAAAGCTCCTCATAGCAAGGAAGGCAAGCTGAACCATTTCTGGTTTGTGTCTGGTAACTAGCTCACTTCTCCCATCTCTTGGTTCCAGCTGAAGCTGTGGAGCTCTGGGAGCTACAGCTTTCTGTTTGATCACTAGCTTGGCTCCAGAGAAAGCTGATGCCAGCAAAGGTTGGTACAATGGAGACACATATTGCTCCTTGTATTCTCCATATCTCACTGGTAAGCCTCCCACCCGCTATGCCAGGGGCAGGAAGCCAGCACACACCCTGAAACATTGGCTTTTTCCAACAGGTTGAACACTTACCACCAGGATTTCACCCCTTCACACCATCAGAGCCATGTTCAGGTGCCAGGCACCATGGAGAGTTACTCAGAAGACTTACTCATGTTAGCTTACTCTGAATGTATGCACAGGTTCCATAGATAATATAATTCTAGTTCTTTATCACTTACAATACCACTACCATTTTCCAGTTTTCAGTATAATTTTCTGATTGGTAATGTAAATTACTTATTTTCTTTAGTCTTTGACCCTTATGACTCTGGAGACAATTTTCCAAATCCCAAGTGAGCATAATCACTGTAATAATGCCTGGATTGCCAATATACAAATAACACTTTTTTGTCTGAAATATTATCCAGAGGCATCACATGGAAGATATATTTTCTCCTCCTTTTAGTTTACTGTATGTATCTGGCAGCACATTAAATATAGCCAGGTTTGCCGTTCCATCTGCAATTTGTGACCTCTCACACCTAGCAATATGGGGGAGAGAAGAAAAGCAGTACCCTTGCCTATTCAATTATCTGAGTTTTAATCTGCTACTGAAAAAAAGAGGTGATGAAGGAACTGAGCAGCCCTAACTGCTTGTATTCTATGTGTCTCTTAGAATGGAAATGGAGATGAGTGCTATTTTTCAGCAAAAAGAAATGGAGAAAGCTCATCGGAAAGGGCTACTGGGCCTGGAAGCACCTTTCCTTTACCAGGGGATGCCAGCTAGTCCTATCACTTTCCGTGGCAGGCACAGACTACCTGAAGGCCATCTTCCCAGTGACTTATATGTTCATCGTACCACCCTTGATGAAATTCATGGCAACACTATGCTCATGGCAACCAGCCCATACCCTCCAGTCAGCACTTTGCAAAGGGAGAGGGCACGTCGACCAGGGAGAAGAGCTGGAAATCACAAAGCTGCAGACTGTAGTGCCAATGGCACAAAGAACCAAGCTGACGACAAAACTACAGATCCTGCTTCAGCTGCAGCGGATGATGAGAAAGAATACAAGAAAGAAGCAGAGGTGGAGACATCAAACAAACATGAACAAAGCAAAAACCAGACTGAGCCATCTGCAGTTGCCAAAAACTGTAAAGAGTTTGAACAAGGCTTGAGAAAAAACTGTGCTACTCATGAAATTTCTACTGAATCCAACAGCTGCAGCAACACAAATGAGAAGGAATCTAATAGCTCCTGTGCTGCTTTTGATGAGAAGTACATGTACCCTTCTGCAATCCCATTCTCAGCATTGCCATACGGATTTCCAGTACCCAGCAACCCATTGCTACCTTCAGGTTTGTCAAGTCTCCAGATTACAGTTAGAGTGGCATGTTGATATTATTTATTTTTATTGATTTGCTCTCCTATTTCTTCCCTCTGTTTTAAGCAAATTTTTGGTATGATAGAGTCATGACAACTAAATGTAGAATTCATATGCTGCAAATAGTAATAACTTGGTAAATCCAAGTCAGCAAAGGTAAAGAGTGGTTTTCCCTACCTGCAAAATGTGCTGCTTGCTGGCATAATGGAGGTTTCAGCATCTTAGGTAGCAGTGCTTTACCTTGCAGGGCAACACAATTGCACAGCAAAAAGTCACAAAGCAGCCTCCTAACTGTTTCAACGCTCTGTGCCACGCACTGTAACGCTGCAGGATGTCATCCTGTGTTTATATCAGTCCCTGGGGACAACACACTTGCCAACCCCTAAGTTGTCAAGTCAGCAGCACTTTGAGGTTCCCTGCAATTCTGTTCAACATGCTACATTCTTTCTTCTCCTTCTGGTGGTCAGGGGAAAACGTAGCAGCATGCAATATACTGATCATAATCCCTGTGTTTGTCAAACAGGACAAGGAATCCCCTTAGAAGCTGCACTCATTTAGGAACAAACTTCTCTCTGAGACTTGACCTCCCCAAGAACAGAGCATAAGACACAGGCCTCTCCAACTACTGTGCAAGAATCATTGTTTCAAGCGCTTTACAGCTCTTGTTAAATGCAACAGTGCCAGTGGATGAGCCCTGCAAAAATTCCCATTACCTGAAATAAGAACAGGCTGGGATGTTGGTCAGGGATCATCTACCAAAGACATACTGTATCACTGAAAAATATATAATAAAAAAATCATAGCATCATTTAGGTTGGAAAAGACCTTTAAGATCATCGAATCCAACCATAAACCTAACACTGCCAAGTCCACCATTAAACCATGTCCCTAAAATGCACATTAAGTATTCAGTTCCTGTCTGCAAAAGGAATTTCAATCAAAATAAACAAAATTGCTGAATGAAACTGAGCTAGCCTCTCTCTTCTGGCCATAACTTTTCTATATGACCTTCTAACTCACAGTAGGCACTATGGGCTAGCAAAGGCTTGGTTCCGTTCTACTGAAATATTAGTCAAGTTAAAATAACAGGAAAGTCTAAAGAATCAAAAGCATTGGATAATGTACTCATTAGAGAAAATACCGCACTATGATTTGTATGTGTGGTGACTGGTGCGTACAGTGCCAGCAGTACACAAAAGAAGCCACCAGAAGAAAAACCTCCAGAATCAGCTACTACTGACTATCTGGTGATTTTGGTGTCTAGGACTCCCGTATCTGTCTGTGACTACACACTGCTGTTAATATATTAGGTTCTGGAGAAGCGTGAAAATTCTCATGTTAACAATCATTTCTTATTGATTCACCAGCAAAGTTCTACAAACATAACATTTGTGTTTCCTCCTCAAAGGAGCACAAGGCCTGATCCTGAATGGAGAAGACATTTCTTCCATTGAAGACATTCGCAAGTGGACTGTTGATGATGTATACAACTTCATCGTTAGCCTCCCAGGCTGTTCAGATTACGCCCAGGTGATTATAAACATTCACCACATTTTCAGGCCTTTAGGACCATCTAGATTTAAAGGTCATCAAACAAATGTAAATGCTAGAGGTTAACTGGTTGTCCCAAAGTTACAAACTAACAGTAGTTTTCATTCTGCTTCAACATATGAAGCCACTTGCTTCTTAAAGGGAAAGGCAGTCCATGCTCTGAGAGGTTACATGCACTTCTGCTGCAATCTGGAGTAATTGGTCATGATACATACCAGCAAAACAACAGTATAAGAAAAGTATCTTAATTTTTTCACTCCACACGCCCTGCAAAATTTTTATGTGTATTAAAGCAATTTTGCATTCTTGGATATTGGTATAACCCACCTACCAACCCTGAGCTCTTATAGGCATCATTCCATTTGAAAAATGAATTATCATTAGAAATGCAAGCAAAGAGGTTGAAATCTTGTATATTCCTGGTAAAGCCTTAATAATATCAACACTATTCTTCCATTGGTAGCAGGCTGCTCACTTCCAAAAAAAAAAAAGAGTAACATGGAAACAATTCAAAGTTCCCACCTGCCAAGAACAAATAGATAAACTACAGGCAAATGTGCTGACATCCACACACCTGAACAAGAGACCTCAAGCTGCAGTTAGGAGATAAAAACGAAGATAAAACAGTAAAATTATTGTTTCCTTCTTTTATTGTCTATGCCTCAGGATTAAGCGTAAAAAATAACCAGTGAAGTCTCTTTTAGCACACCATGATGTGTTTTATCATTTCATAAGATATTTAAAGACCACGCAATTGATGGAGAAACCCTCCCACTGCTAACAGAGGAACATCTCCTGGATACAATGGGATTAAAACTTGGACCAGCATTAAAAATCCGCTCTCAGGTATGATCATTAAATGTATGCCAAAATGGCAAGTCACAGAGATCTAAAAGAGTCAGAAGCTAACAGGATGCAATTTTTCCAAACTAAACCACATTTTTTCTCACTGATAAGGTAACTACCATAATATTAGGAGAAAAGAAATTACTCCAGCATAGTTTTCTTTTGCTTCTCTATGTGTTTGAAAAAGCACGCAGGGAGACACTAGGGAGGTTAGGACTGGCAGTTTGAGAGACACCTCAAGTTGAATCAGGATACAACACTGGAGACTAGGCTGAGGTTGGAAATGGAAAAGACGTGTTTGATGAATTAATTCAGTTTCAGTCCTCTTTTTCTTTCCCAGCTGGTAAGAATTGCTCTGATACATACTCGCTTTTGCTCCAACCTGGCTTTTAAAACATACCAAGTAGAGGTTTCTACAGCCTTTCTGGGAATGTAATTCTACACGTTTCACGGACAGGCTATCCCTGTATGTTTAAAGTTTTCTGCTCTTAATTTCATCCAATATCTCTGTGTGTTTCTGTTGTTGCCTGGTTCTTTTCCTTTTCTTTAACCCCTTGCTCTCTCTCACTCTTCTCTCATTAAAACTACCTTCCCCGGTCCTGGCTGGCAGTTTGCCTCCCCTCTGTCCCATGGGTGCTACAGCAACTAGAGAGCAAGAGGAGCGTGCTGTCAGGCCTAGCACACTGGGCTGTTTCCCAAGCTGACTATTGCCAAGCTCCTTCCACAAGAACCTGGGCCTAGAAAAATACAAGAGAGGGAAAATGGATGAGATTTTTGCACTTTTGCTAACCACTAATAACCCTTTGAGACGGTTGGGATCTCCTGGGTGTCCCTGGCATTGCTACACAACAGTCAGCCTTGACATATAATGGCTTTAACAATATCTTGAGAAGCAATTGCTGCAATTGTGCTTTTGTCTTTAAAGGTGTCCCGACGTCTGGGCAATGTGTTCTACATGATGAATCTTCCTCTGTCCATGCCCCTGCCACCTGCTCCAGGCAAACCCTCAGATCAGCCCTCCGACATAGCTTCCCCTCTCCACTGCAATAGCAGTGGCGATACGCTGGACAGTCCCTGCTCTCAGGACCCAGAAACTTCAAAAGCAGTGGAACAGATCATTTCAGAAAGCAGGGAAAACCCATGTGACACAGGTGGATCTCAGGCTGACTTCCAGATGATCACTTTTCAGAAAAGTTGAGCTGAGTCTAGGACATAAAATATTTTGAATAATACATGAACCTCTAGTTACAGTGTTTGAGAAGATAGCTACAGTCTGAAACCTCTGTATGACTGGGGTTGAAGGAAATAAACTGCAAATGTAGCATGAGGAAGTATGGTATCTGAAAAGCATTTAAAAAATGCAACTACATGTTAGTGCAATTACTTTCAAGTGCAATTCATTGAAAAGAATACCAGTACAGTTGACAGATAAATCTAATTTTCCATTAAAGTCCAGTGTGATAACTGAAATCTGTCAGAGACTCAGTGCATTGTCTGTCTTACAGCATGTTCCTGCTGAGAAACTACAAGGAAAAGTCACAGCTTCCACATATAGCTGACTTCTGCAGAAAATTTATACTGAATTCATTGGGAGAGTATGGAATTACCTGCCGAATGCAGAGAAATACACCCTAGACTCAGCAATTTGAATTAATTCCATTGCTATTCCAGAACTAAGCCTTTCTAAGTGCCTGAGAAGGGTATACAGGGTACAGATGAGATACACGGATTAAACCCTGGACATGAATATACAGTGTGTAACAGCAACTTTAATTATTCTGAAGCATTCTTATCACTGGGATTTGAATTTGCTTTGTGTGATTGCACAGCTGAGCTGAGTTTAGGAGGAAGTATCAGCAGACTCTGCCATGAAGACCAGTCACTGGGACAGTAACATTCCTGCAGGCAGCAGGCTCAAAGCCACCCAGTTCCTGCCAACCTATGCCGCAGCACCCTTCCCCTCAGGTCACCTGGGCAAGCCATGGAAAGCCCTTCACTCAGCAGCATGCTCAGTGTTCTTAACTTTGGAAGAGGCCGCCAATGCTAGTCTGAAAGCTCCCTTTTCTCTGCAAAAATACGGTTTCCCCTCACTTCTGCTACTGATGATTCATTACCTCACAGCAAACAAGAACCACAAAATAGAGTTTTTAGCTAGGGATAAATCCCCAGTATTTTATGTGATTCCTGCGTGGATTATCTTTGTTCCCTCTTTAGGGGTTTTGTCACACACTGGTCTTCCACTTAGGCTTTGGAAGTCAGTATACTGCAGTGCCGTCTTCCACTCTCCTCCTTGCAAGAATACTTCTTTACTCCAAAGAGCACACAAATATTTTTGATAAAATTAATTTCTGTAAATTGAGGGTTGATAGATTGCGGATCTGCTGTACATTGCTACTTTAGATTCTCTCCCCTTAGTTTAGTTTGTGTGGCATCAAGTACTTAAAAACCAAGAGGTACACTGCTGTTTAGATGGTGAGTGTCTAAACACACGAGGAGAGGGAGTATTCTCATATTTTAGACTGCGGGCACCTGTTCTTTTACTTTAGCCTGAGATAAATTATTTTATATCTTTGGTAGATTTGTGCACTAGGTAATACATGATTAGATGTTTGCAACAGCAACTTAAGATGTTCATCTTACTATACTATCCAAACTTTGCAGCCTTGAGAAGAAGGGCAAATATCTATAGTACTCCTTTTCTGAACTAGCAAAGTCTTTCTGTAAAAGGAGTAGTGCCTGATTCTGCTTTCACTGAAAAATGCCACTGACATGACTTACGGCAGTTTTGGGCTCTGTGCATGTATCTCTAAATACTGCAACTGGAGTATACGACCTTAGGGTTCATTGATTAAAACCCAGTAAGGCCTAATGCAAAAGTATGGTATGCTACGCAGCAAAAGACTCCAAAGTTGCAGACAGACCCTGAAGTAATGCCCACCTAAGTGAAGTTCTGACCTTTGCATCTGTGATCTGGTAAAATAATGGGAGTCTTTCCCAAGAGTCTGGGTAATTTCTTATGCATGATCTGTGGATATTTTTCATACAAGGAACTATTTACTGAATATTCAATAGTGTTCAAAAAAAGAAAGATTATAACCTGAAGCTGGAAAGTTTAAATATAACTCCGTAAGACTGTTTAAAAGGTATACAACAGCAATATTAATCTTGGACTGGCAATTAGTTTGCTGTTCACTTTGTCTCAATTAATTTCAAGACATGTTAACCTCTGTTATCTTCATTAACTTTTCTACATTTTTTCATGGCTTTAAAACTTAATAAGGCAGCTTGGAGAGTTTTATGTTGAACTTGGTAATGTAAATGTTTACTTTTCTAGATTTTGGATTGAAACACAATTGTCAATGTTAAAAAAAAATATTCTGTTCAAAATGCTTTTGCCTGCTATTTTAAGATGTAACATCTCAGATTAGTTTCCCCAGAAAAAGTGTTTTACAGTAGATTTAACTATTGTGATTAGGTTTTGATGTAGACTGTTCATATACCATGAGGGAAAAATAAAATATTTTTTATACAGTAAAAGTGCTTGTTAAAATTTAAAAAAATAAATAAATAAATCAGCGACACCAATTCTGTTTAGCATCTGAAACAATTTCTTCCTTTTTTTTTTTTTGTACAATTGACGATCACATTGACAATGTCGCTTACCTAATTAAACACAGTTAATGAATTGGTTTTCAAATGGCATCCTACCTCCATCATTGTATGAAATATTTGACTTAATCCACATGAGATCTTCACCTTAGAAATCTCTGATACGTTTCCAGGCCAATGAGGCCACGAGATGTCGCTGCAAAGCTACGAGAGCTTATCTGCTACCCCTCCAAAGTGAAATGCAGCACACCCGAAGTGCAGGTGGCCTGCTAAGAGCAAGAATATGAAGAAACTGAACTTGTTTTTCTAAAGTAACATCAGAGGAGCTTGACTTGAAATCCCATATGCCAGGGAAGAAAGATTGAAATCTGGTTCTGAAGAGCATGACTAGTTTTGTAAATGGCTCAGACTTGAACAATGCTAAAAGCAGAGAAAGCTAGGATGCAAACTTTGCAGTCTGGTACTACTTCTGCAATTAAAAAACCTCATATGATCCTTTGCACATACTGGGCTCTTCTTCCCAAAATGACAAAAAGAATGACTTCATGGCTTCCTGTACTGAGGGGGCAAGATATGCCGGAGCAGCCCAAATGCAGTAAGGCCTGGACTGCATACAGCCATAGAGTGAAATAGGAAGGAAAGAGATTTACCTAAATGGACATAATCAATTCTATTTCTAATGACGGAAATACCACTCATAATGAATGTTTCCTCTCCTACAAACACTTCTGAGAGAATGGGAAAAAAAAAAGGTAAAAATTTAAAAAAGACATGCAATCAGTAGACAAACCCATATTTTCAGATTTTGATGTGTTTTCAGGAATTATCTTTATATGTAAACATTAAGGTCTTGCTGATTCTTAGCAGCTACCTGTTCTTTTTGACTTCTAATGTTTATTCCAGCTGTAAAGGGGTGTAGCTAGCAATCACAAGTACATAAAGAAAGCTGGCAGAACTGTGCTACTTAGTAACTTTCTGGTGCCCATGCCACCACTGCATTCATTTTTTCTGCTATGCCATTAAAATCACAATGGGATGCAGATGATGTATTTTAATACATGTGGCATCATTAGAAATGTTTCACTTAAGTTCTATTGCTGTATTAGTCTGTAAGAGTGATGCAGTTAATGAGAATGTTTTTTATGAGATGTTGTAGAAGTATCTGATTTTGTCTGTATCTACACTAAATGTGTAGGCTCCTAGGGACAGGAACTTCCTTTTTTTTTTTTTTATAGGGCCAAGGTTAAAGACAAGATAAATAAAAAGGTATAGCAAACATATAACAAAATGGTTCTGTATAATAAATAATAGATTTAGGAAAGTCCTGAAATGGAAGAAATGGCTTGTCCTTCCTATCACAACCTGTGTTTCTGACCTCAGGATTGTTGCATATGATGATAGTGTGGAATAGACATTCATACTGACCTAAACAGATAATTCTCTGCTCAATTCCCCAGGTTCTATGAATATGCAACAAGTAGGCAGAATTCCCACCTGGTCCAAGTCAGGCAGTCATTCTAATCAAGCACACAAAAACAAGAACAGGCAGCTAGGTCCACAAGGTGATGGTATTTCAAAGGGACTTGTATCCATCTCGCTAGGTACTTTATAAAACTTTGTATTCTAAGACCTTATACAATTGTGAATCTTCCACAAAGTAGTTTTCAGAATGTTAATCTATTCTTTGAATGTGAAACAGAAAAAATAATCACCTCCAGTTTTTAAAATCACCTCTATTTTTTAAACTAAATAGAAACTTCTCATATTTTAGACTTTCCAAATACCCTAATAAAATGTTGATTGGTTGTGTGTAGTGTTTTGAGTCACCTTCAACATCAGGAATTTTACAGAAAAGCACCAAAAACTAGATACAGCTCTTGTTTTAATACCTTGTTCTCATAATGGCATAATAAAGGTCCTATCTAAGCCCTTTATTATTCACTGGAAAATAACAAGTCAGCTCTATGAGGCTGGGTGTTCATCAGGGCTCTGCTACCTGTGATGCTTGGTTTTGATTAAGCCCTTCATGTTATAATAAATAGCTATAGCTACATTGATATGGCAATTTCAGTATAATAAGAATACATGTTATAGTAAGAGAAAAACTCACCTCTCCTTTTTCATTTGTTTGGGGTTCGGAGTTTTTTGAGGGGGTGGGTGGTTCGCTTTCTGCCTTTGCAGTTCCAAAGCTCTTTTCTTTCTTCGGGAAGGCTTTGGTCCTACTATCATCACCTATATTGAGGCCACAAGAATTATTCTGTTGGCTTGGCCTTTACACAGTCCTTTCCTTTGTCCCATTGCCAAGTTTACCTAAGTTTGTATTCTCTCAGACAGACATTAGTTCTGCTACTATCCACATGTTCTTCTTGAACCAACAATTCCACTGTTGGTGAGGATGCAAAGTCTTTTAGCTAGACCGTAGAAATGAGGAACCTATTGTCCGTGTTGTATAGAGAATGATACAGTATTTTTTCCTATAGTACAGCAAAGAAAGATGTGAATAGATGTTTTGCTTTATCAAAATTTAAAAACACATATAGGTGGCATCTGCATGTGTGAATGACTGAAATAAAAATCAATCAACCAAAATAGCAAACAGAAAACGCACTGGTGACCTAGGGGAAAAAAGAAAGCATCAAGCCAACCTGGTTTTCATCTTTGCTGATTACCTTTCAGCTATAGGGTTCAAACAGCTGTGCTAGAGAGGAGTGCTGCTCAGTCTGTGATTCATGGGACTCCAGCAGGCTGTAAACAGTTTGCATTGAAAGATGGTCTGTAAAGCAATCACTGGCTTCTGGTTGAATCTGTTAATTGGAGAGATGTAAACTCAAGAATCACACTTTTATATAACACATATTTTTAACTCAAACACTTGTAGTCATAACAACAAATTTATGATTTTATTATTAGTTTTTCCTAATGCTATATCCTTAATTCTTCTCCTCCCCTCCTGCCACTGCCAAAAAATACAGAGAAACAAGGAAGTGGGTTTTTTATTTTATTTTTTTTTCCAAAACCTCAGCTAGTTCTTCAAAAAAATGTTTTTATGTATTTTCCATTTAACATATTTATGTGTCCAGGTACATCCCCACTGATTCCAGCAGGGTCTGCTGGATAACCAGATTGACAGTGGTCTTTAGGAAGAGCTATATGCCACTTCACATCAGGAGAGACATGTCCTTATTAGGGTTCATCAGTTATTGCTAAAATGAAAAAAATGAAAATATATTCTTGCAATGAACAGCGCGGGTATTTGAAATAGATGCAATTAATTACAGAAGGACCAGAATCAGGAGAAATTAATTCTTAGTTCAACTATGTTTTTTCTAAGTTATATGTATCAAATAATTCTAAGTTGTGCAGAAATGAAAAGGAATTTGCAAGAGTTAAAGTATTTAAGAAGCTTCTTAGTGAAAGATAAATCTGGAGATGTCTAATGAATCTTTGTTGTTCTGCTAAATTAAAAGCTAAGTAGCTAACTAAATATTTATAAGTTTCTCAGATGGAAATGACTCAGGATATGTCTACACTGGAGTGTGCTTCTGAGTTATGACTCATGTATTTGTGGGTGGATTTTAGCTGAACGTGCCTTGAAGTATGTGATGCTGTATGGTACATGGGCCATATTCGTTATATTTTGAACCCATATTCAGTGCTGAAGCTGACTGTATGAAAAGGGAGGTCACTCCAGAGCCTGCAGCATGCTACCACCTATAGATGATCTAGGAAATGGCTCCTAACATGTTGCTGGGGAATTTGTCTATCCTCCTTGGATTCCTCTATGGAAGCTCTTTCCTTCCTTCCCTCCTTCCTGCCAATGTAATAGTTGAAGTAACTGTGATTTGTGTTCTCCTCTCTCTTCCCCTAAAGCCAGAAGGATTAACCATGGGTCCAGCGGATAAGCTTTTGGCAAGTGAATGGTTCGTTCAGCAGAACAGACACTTACTCAGACTTCTAGTGTCACTTCAATTTCTGTATCGCAGAAGGCAGTGTGACTCTAGAGATAAGTTGTGACATGCTTGCCAGTAATTCAATTGCCGACGCGTAGCCTCGCACTTCTGGTGCATATTAACCACACCATAGTGGCAAGACCACATCATCTTATGGCTCCAGGATGAGTGACACTGAGCCCAAAACAATGAAATTATGAATAGCACAAATGCCAATAAATTGCCAGGAATAAGTGAATATAAGGGTATAAGGACATATATAGCAGAAGGAGTAGACCACCACCTAATTCGGTGTCCTGCCTCAGAGGCCAAGAGAGGATACCAAAAGCAGAGTATAAGAACAAAGCAAACATTTCAGAATACTTCCTTTATCTCCAGGGACCCATCTCACAGACAACCAGAGGTGATTTTTATATTTAATAGCCCATGATGCATTTTTGTTTCATGAATGTATCCAGTTGTTTTTTGAACTAAGTTTCCAGCATCCATGCTGCCACATTAGATCACACAGTTGGCATAAAAAGGAGGAGAAGGAGGGAAAAGAGGTTAATGAAATGCTGTCGGTTTGGCTTCGGTTGAAAAAGGAAACCACTCCACTTGCATGCAATATCCTTCACAACAGTAATTTAAGTGGTCATAATTCTGAAACTCCTACTCTAATCAAAATGGCAGTTGGCACTTAAGGGGCTGTGACTATACTGCACGAAATGCTTCTTTTTGCAGCCTGCCCTACAGTTGACATAGACACTAACCTTAAATGCAAGCCGTTTGAACCTTCATTTCCACTCCCTGGCTTTCTTGAGATTCAGCCACTTGCTTCTCTCCTGTTTTCCTGTGGTACTGATGACTGCAAATAAACTTGTTCCATGTAGGACTCAGTCTTGATAGGCTCTGTGCTCCATAGCGGTAGGAAGTTCACCATCCAGTGCCTCACACTGGAGGACACATTCCCTGGCCCACTTCCCATCCTTTGGTCCTTTCTTACAGATCTTCTTGATCACTTTGCTCCCTGTGCTGTACACCAATCTGCTGCTGCATGCCCAGCTGTCCTGGGAAGAGCTCCTGCAGATTAGTGTTTCTCAAACTTCAGAGGAATTAAAAGTTCTGTGCAAAAAAATAAGAGATTAACCAGAAACCCAAGGTGCTTTTCTGTCAGCAAACAGCTTGGTGCACTGCAGATAAATATACCATGCTAAAAATAATGCAAAATTAAGAGCAAAATTAAAGGTGGGTTTATGAATCAGCAGTAGATACCAAGACAGAAGGTATATGGGAAGTAAGACCTTAAAAGAGCCTGAAAGTAGAGGTATGAGGGGTGACGATATGGAATGAGACCCATCACGAGGCAATTGCAGTCTTCACGAGGAGGGCAGCTGGCAGATAGGAGCGCAGTTCCAAACAGCCTCTCCCATGGAGCAGGGAGGAGTTTCACAGCTGAAATTCAGTTTATGCCTATGGAGGGATAGCAGAGGGACTCTGAGCTATGCTGTGCTAAAACCTTTGCTGCAGGCATTCTGTATTATAAGCAAGCTGTAAGTTACAGATGGCTAAAACTTCTTCCAGAAGAAAGCCTCCATTTCAGATGTGCTTTTGTGTTACTGTAAGTTAAGCACATGAAATAATGGTTAAAATGATTGCAAACTTAAAAATGTATTTTTTTTAATAAATGCAGTTTGCTTACTTTTTACAAGGCATTGTTTTATTGCAACCATAAAAACTTTAATTCCCTATACCTACAATTTTATCTTTCGAATTACGCTTTTATAGTTCATTCACCCTGCAGTCAGTCAGCTTAATTTGTAACTTGTATAGATTTTCTGCCCAGCAACAGCAAGAGGAAAACATTCAACAGAAAAAGATGTCATACCAGAAAAAGCACAAAAACTGGCATGGTGACTCAGGGTCAAATACGCTGCTGGAAACAATTTTAGGTTCTTAATTACCTCGTTTTCAATCTGAGAGGTTCCAAAATCGTAAGAACAGGAAGGAGCAAGAAGATTTGAAAGGACTGGACAAGACGATACAGCACTGCGGACTTCTTTATCCTAAAGTGCCAGGGTGTGGTTTGGAAACATGGAGCCGGGATAAACCATTATACATTTTGCTAACTTAAGTGACCTCATAGCGAAAACATGTGGGACGACCTCTGACAAAAGGCCATTATAGTTTATCTAGGTTGCTCTCTGAATCCAATTCTGTAAGTATATGAGAAGGTCTGAGCAATCAGAGCCTGTTTAAATAGGTAACAACTAACAAAGGCCTGCTACACTGATCATCTTCAAGACCTTATGTCCTATTTAGGAGTAACAAAACTAAACGTTTATTTTTTTTCTGCCAAAGAGCTGGAGCTCCTTTATTCCAGCTGGATAGGCTAGCTGGTCAGATGCCAAGAGACACCTCTGAGCACCGACGAGCACCCCAGCTTTGTCCAGCCAGCGGACAACATAGACAGGACACGGCTGATCACTGCCTCCTGCCATGGCTAATCCCCGACACACAGCCCTGGCTGCCTTCGAGGGAACCGGTCGGCGAAAAGTCCTCAGTACCGATCTCGGAGTCGGACTTTAGACGGTGGCGCCTGGGCACGTGAGCAGGAAAGGCTGCACCTCCCCCGCGGGGAGTTTCTGATTAACCAGACTGCTACGGGCGGGCCCTGACAGCCCGAAAAAGGCCCAGCCCGGCCCCTCGGCTTCCCACCAGTGCGGAGACCCAGCGCGGGGATGCTGCGATCCGGCCCTCCCTCAGAGACCGGCCCGGCCCGGCAAGGGGGGGCTCAGGCGAGGAGGCTGAGGCGAAGCGAAGCCAACCCGTCGAGGCGGGCTGAGGGGCTGAGGCGGGGAGGGGCTGAGGGGGCGCAGCTTTCCCGCCCCTCCGCCGGCTCCCGCCGCCTCTCGCGAGAATGCCGCCACCGCCGCCACCCCGCCCCCCGCCCGGCTCACGTCACCGGCGGAGCAGACGGGGACAACATGGCGGAGCGGCGGAGGCACAGGAAGCGGATCCAGGTAGCCGAGCCTCTCCCTCCCTGCCTGGTTCATGCTCCCTCTCCAGGCGGCAGTTCCCCCTCCCCATCCTCAGGGTGGTCCGGCCCCAACGGGCGGGCTGCGCCGGGCGGCCCGGCCGTCCCTCAGAGGGGCCTTCCCTCCACTCCCCCCGTGCCCCGGTTCTGCGGCCTCCCCGCCCCGACGCCGTGCCGTTACGAGGTGGTGGCGGGCGGTACCGAGCGGCCCGCGGGAGCCGGCGGTGAGGGAAGCGCCGTGGTCTCGGCCGCCGCCGGGGCAGCGGGAGCTCCGGAGGCGCCGGGAGCGCGGGGGGAGGCGCCGTACCGGAGCTCCGTAGAAGCCCGGGCTGGCACCGGGCGACAGGTCTTCCTCAGAATTTTCTAGAAAATGCGTAAATCTGAGTAAATACTGAGAAAAGCTGGAGCCCGCTGGGCGGCGGAGAAGCGCAGGGAGGAGCGTTTCGGGGGTGCTGCAGACGCTGCCGCCCCCAGCACCGGCTGCCGCCCGGGCCGTGGCG